>QVNW01000030.1:0-52419 GCA_014825475.1 Pseudomyrmex flavicornis
GGGTTGTGGGGATGTTTGCTTATGAGGTTAGAGAAAGATTAGGAAGGTAAAAAAAGGATAAAGATTAGAGGATATTAAAGAGGAAGAAGGGGTTAGGAGAAGAGAGAAAATTGACGCGGAGATGCTTTTAGAAGCTATGGGTTTTGCGGACTGCATCATAATGATAGGGGATGATGCTGATATGTTGCGGCTGTTTTGAATCTTGTTGGAAAATGGGTCTGCTACAGAGCAGAGAGATGGGAGGGGAAGAAGGGGATGGAAAAGAGAGAAAATTGACGCGGAGATGATTTTAAGAAGCTATGGGTTTTTGGGGGGCATTATAATGATAGGGGATGATGCTGATATGTTGAGGTTGTTTTGAATCTTGTTGGAAAATGGGTCTGCTGGAGCGCAGAGAGATGGGAGGGGAAGAAGCGGGTGGAGAAGAAAGAAAATTGACGCGGAGATGATTTTAAGAAGCTATGGGTTTTTGGGGGGGCATTATAATGATAGGGGATGATGCTGATGCGCTAGGGCTATTTAAATAGGGCGGTGGGGAGGTAAGAAGCGCGGATCCTTTTATAAAGGAGGGGATTCTTTATATTATTTTTATCAGGTGACGCGCGCACCTCACCAGCTAGTATATTTTCAACTTCACAAGGATCATAAAACGCACTTAAATTATTATTTTGTTTTTCAGTAACAATCGGAGAAAATAAAGGATCAAAGGCAGCTTACGGAGTAAATCTTGAATCTTTTCCGTAATGGAAAGAAGCTTTTATGAAAAGGATTCTCAATATTTCAAGAGTTTTTGTTATATTATGAACCGTTTCTCATCCTCATGAATCTTTTCTTATATATTGCTATAGGCATGTTTTTAAAGACAGGAAAAGCCCAATAAAACAGCAATAGACGCATAGATAAGAGGAGGGAGAGCCCCCCTTTATCTTATAAAGGTGCTTTTAAAAAGATGATAATATGATAATCGGAGAAGATTATAAATGGATAAAATTTCATAAATAAAAGCTTGTATAATGGGTATTTTAAGGCATTCTTGTGAAGAAGATCATTTATAAACTCTTAAGAGGATATTATAAAGTGCCAACAGCCAACAGCCAACAGCCAACAGCCAATTTCTGACCTGATTGAGAAAGCGGGGGCAGGGGATGCAGCAGCGCAATATGAACTTGCGAATGCCTATGGTTTTGGGAGTGGAACCTCCGTTAATTATGAAGAAGCGTTTAACTATTATCAGCAAGCGGCAGAGCAAAATCATGCCGAGGCACAATATGCTCTTGGCTATGCGTATGAGATGGGGCGCGGCGTTAAGGAAGACTATGAACAAGCGATTTTATGGTATAAAAAGGCCGCTGAACAAGGTTCTGTAGAGGCAGTTGGGCGTCTTGGAGAAATTGGTGGCGCAGTATTAACTGCACCCCCGACTCCCTTACTGATAAAAAGCAAGAAGAATGCCAGTGCAAAGAATGCTGCTGTGAAGAATAGCAGCCCAAGGGATGAAAAAGCAGAAAAAGCTTCTTTTGAGTCTTATAAAGAGCTAGCTGAATCTGGGGATGCGGAAGCGCAATTCCAGTTGGGAAGCTGTTATGAATATGGGCGTGGTGTTTTAGAAGATGAAGATGACGCTTTTCTTTATTATCAGAAAGCGGCAGAACAGGGTCATGCAGAAGCGCAATATTGCCTCGGAAATTTCTATAAAAAAGGGCTAAGCGTTAAGGAAAATCCAGAAGAAGCGGTAAGTTGGTATCAGCTCGCCGCAGAGCAAAAACATGCCAAGGCACGTTTTGCTTTAGGGGAATGTTATAAAGATGGGTATGGTGTTGAGGAAGATGGAGAAGAAGCCTTTATTTATTATCGGAAAGCACTTCCTTGGCATAAGAAAACTGCTGAAGCTGGGGATGCAGAGGCGCAATTCCGCTTAGGTTATTGTTATCATCATGGTCTTGGTGTTGAGGAAGATAAAGAAGAGGCAGTGAGCTGGTATGAGAAAGCTGCAGAGCAAGGAGATAAGGATGCTCAATATCATATAGGGCAGGCTTATTATCATGGGCATGGTGTTGAGGAAAATAAAGAAGACGCCGTGCGTTGGTATCAGCTCGCCGCAGAGCAAAGACATGCTCAGGCACGTTTTGCTTTAGGGGAGTGCTATAAAAATGGGGATGGCGTAGAAGAAAATCTAGAAGAGGCTGTTCGTTGGTATCAGCAAGCTGCCAATAATGGATATGGACAAGCTTATTATCAGCTCGGTGCCTGTTATGAGAATGGGCTGGGTGTGGAGAAAGCGCCTAGGGAAGCAGTGAAATATTATAAGAAAGCCGCTAATAAGGGGGATGCAGAGGCACAATATCAGCTCGGGGAATGTTATTATAATGGGGTTGGCGTTGATGAAAATTATAAAGAGGCGATGAATTTTTATGTAAAAGCCGAGGCACAGAGGCATCTCAGAGCGCGCTTTGCTTTAGGGCGATGCTATGAGAATGGATTTGGGGTGGAGAAAGATCTTGCTGCTGCATTTGAGTGGTATAAAAAAGCGGCTGAAGAGGATCTTATAGAAGCACAATATAAGCTCGGAGAATGTTATTATAATGGATGGGGTGTAAGTGAAGATAAGGAAGAAGCGGTGAAATGGTATCGTAAAGCTGCGGATCAGAATTATGCCGCCGCACAATATAAGCTCGGGGAATGTTATTATAATGGATGGGATGTAAGTGGAGATAGGGGAGAAGCTAAAAAATGGGGGCGTAAAGCCGAAGCGCAAGGTTATTGTAGGTATGATACTAGCGGTTATGGCTTCCCATTTGAGATTATTTTTAAATAATCTTAAACTGCTTTAGTGTTTTTTGGCGCGGAAGCGTTCAGAGAGAGGAAAAGCGACCTAGAAGAATTTGTCTTTTAGGTCGCTTTTATTTTTGTCTTTAAAAGATGGGACGTACCGCTAAAGGAAGATTTAAGGGAGGTTATTAAAGGCGGGAGTTTGTGACGTACGCGCCTCTTCTCCTCCTAAAGAGCCTGTTGCAAAAGCAAGGGAGGATGCGGCGATAAGAGCCGCATGATAACTATCAGAATAGCTCATTGTGGCATTTAAAAGCGTATTTTGGAGTTGCAGCATTTGCGTGATAGAGCCCGCGCCAGAACGATAGGCTGCTAGGGCAGAATCAAAGCTTATTTGTGCGGCATGGAGGAGTTTTTCAGCCGCCATATGGCTTGTAATGGCGGTATGGAGACTATTTTCAGCGGTGACAATTTCTCTTACAGAATTATCTTGCTTTTCATGAAGTTTCTTAGCAGCACTATCAGCACGATCTTCCGCCATTTTAAGTTGTGCACTTCTCATACCGCCATCAAAAACAGGCACGGTAATACCGCCTAAAATAAGCCCACTAAAATTATTAGAAGCAACATTAACGCTTGAGCTTCCCCCGCCAACGCCAGGGAGCCCTGTAAGCCCTAAAGACCCAGTACTATAGCCAACATTCCCATTGAAGAAAATTTTAGGAAGGAATTCGGCTTTTGCGGCCTTCACATCATGTTGTGCGGCGCGTTCTTGCGCATAGGCTGCCAGCACATCGGGGCGGCGTGCCATGGCTTCTTGCACCATTTTCTCGCTTAATCTTGTATCATTAAGAGAGAGTGGAGCGACCTCTGTGGGTTTAAGGGCAATTTGTATTGTTGGGGGCAGCCCCATAGCGGTCATAAGAGAAAGATAGTGATTTTCAATCTCCCCTTTAACTTGGGCAAGCTGTAATTCTTCTTGTGCCGTTGCTTCTTCCGCTTGGGCAACATCAATAACGGTGCTTTCATTATTTTTAAGGCGTGCTTTTGCAGCAATCTCGATTTTACGGGTGTTACTCAGCGCATGTTCAATTAGATGAAGATGCGATAAAGACGCCATATAAAGATAATAGGCAGAAGTTACATTATAAATGACTTTTTGATGCGCTTCTGTAAAGGCGATATTACTGGCAAGCGATCTTTCTTGTGCGGCATGAACAGTCTCATAACGTTTCCCAAAATCAAATAAGAGCCAATTCATGGTGAGTACTTGGAGCTCGCCATCACCTGAGAGATGTGTTGTCCCTGCAGAGGAATTATAACCCGCTTTAGAACGCCCATAGCCGCCAATAACGGTTGCTGTTAATTGAGGAAGATAGGCGGCACGCGTCAATCCAGTCGCTAAAGCAGCATCGCGGGCCTGATCCCAAGAGATACGTGTTTGAGGGTTTGTTGATTGGGCAATATCAATAAGTTCGGCAAGATCATAACTATGATCGGGGGTAAGGGCGATATCGGATTTACGTTGTGGCAGGCTTTGGTCGCTTGGGAGTATATAGCCCTGTGGGAGTTTAAGTGTTGGTGAGGTCAGGGCGTTTTTTTGGTCTTCTTCTCCCTCTGTTGAGGGGGGCATAAGCATATTTTTTTGATCGGCATGGAGATGCCAAGGTCTGTTTGACGCTTGAGGTGCGTCACGGAGAGAGCTTGTTGCGCAACTAGTCATGAGCAAGCAGCTTAAAAAAGAGAGGGAGAGAGAAGAGGAGAAAATTTTCATGAGCGTGCTGCCTTCTGTAGAAAATCAAAGCGCGTATCGCTAGAGAGAGATTCGGAGGGAGATGAGAAGGGAAGGAGGAGATCTTCCATTAAATTGGTCGCATGGTCTAAAGCTTGGCGATAGTGTAAAATGACGTCCGATGAGGGACGAAAGCGAAGAGGTTCGGCTGAGGCATTGCGTAAAATATTTTCTGTTGCAGTGATAGCTTCTTGGGCTTTACCTGCCATCACAATACGAAGCAAGGGGGTTTTTGCGTTATTTTCCGCCTCAAGAAGATCGGTTATTTTTTGAAATTGTTTACCAATATTTTTATTCGCACTGACGGGCCAAAGATATGTGTAAACCATATAAGAGATAAAAAGACCGATGAGAATACCAATAACACGGTCTCTCGGAACTGTAAGATCAGTTGCGGGAGTATATTTTGAGAGATCGGAAAGGAAGAACCCAATCCCGAATTGTAACCCGATATAGCTAATGCGTTTATCACCAAATTGTACCCAACCGCCAATAAAGCCGATCACAGCAAAGAGAAGCAGAAGTTGACCAATATTTGTGAGATGCTGCATGAGGAGAGCAATCACAACCATTGCAAGCATACAGCTTATAAAAGCACCAATAATACGGAGTTTTTGCTTGATGATTACTTCACCCATTGTTGGTAATGCGACAATAAAGCATGTGATGATACATGTATGAATCCCGCTCCAATTAAGAGTTTTATAAGTTACAATACTGAGAAGGACAGCAATTGAGCCTTTAAAACAGTAAATAAGATATTCAGGATTTGTAAAAGCATCCGCATGCCAAAAGCCTGCAGCTGGTGGGGGTGGCGGGAGTTTTTCGTCTGTTTTTGTTGTGAATTCTCTTAGGATTTCAGCCAGTCTTTCCAAGATTGGGTGTTCAATAAAGGGGATAGAAATATCTTCAGGATAGGCATCAGAATCGTAAAAATTTGCCATTTTATCTATAATTTGACAGAGATTTTCCGTAAGTTCTGAATAGTTTTTCATATCTTCTTGATAGCGTAAAGAAGCATGGGCGACCGAGAGGGTGGCAAAACTATGAAGGGCAGATTTTTTCAAAATAGTGAGCTGGTCTGTACGCCAAATTTTTTCTTTCATAGAAAGAGCAAAAAAGCCCAGCATTTCACTTGTGCCCGTTTTGAGTGTATCTTCTACTTCTTCCTTTAGGAGATCATCTTCTGGGTTGCGGAGAAGTTTTGAGGCAAGCCTTAAGCGGTAGCTAATATGCTTCATCAATAATTTTCTTGGAGAGAGTGACGTAAGTAATCCAACAAGAATACAGATAATGCCCGCAATAATATAGAGAAGCCAGATATATAAAATGCTTCTTGTAATTTCATCACTGACTTGAAGCGTATCAAGATTAATAAGAATATAAGAGTAAATCAGCCCAATAATATTTGCAAAACTAGAAAGTTTACTTGCTGTTGTAAGAAAGAAGAAAAAGAAAGAAATTGCAAGATTTACAAAAAGCATCATAAATGAATTATTAATAGAGAGAATAGCCCCTATAAATAAACTTGCAGGAATAAGCGCAAATTGAATGAGGAGAGTTTTCCCAATAATAATATTTTTATGATAATCTGCTTGCCATAAAGCAAGAAGGAATAAAGGCATCAGATCGCTGCCTGGGAGTTGCCAGATCTCACAGATCAAAATGCTTATCATAGAAGCAATACAATAGGCGATCGTGCGATGCATCCGCCCAGGTGTTGGGCGGAGCATAAGCCTTAAAATATGCGGATAAGTAAGAATTTTATCTTTATAAGAACTAATGACAGGATGCGCCATGGAGGATCTCTATATTTGCGGTTGCCCCCATGCGGAGTAGATTGACATGCGGTGTGTCAATATGAATACGTACTGGAAAACGCTGAGAAACATGCACCCAATCCATTTGTCTCTCAACATAAGGCACAGAATGTGGGTTAGAGACCATATCTGTATCAGCGACCCCCCAGCCAATACTTTCAACATGTCCTTTCATAGGGGTTGAGCCGTCAATCATAGAATAAATTGTTGCGCAGGCTCCAGTTGTTACAGGTTTAAGATTAATCTCACGAATATTGGCGGTTGCAAACCATTCATCATTTGCCACAAGGGTAAAAAGAGGCTGATTAGCAGAAAGGACTTCACCTTCTTTAACGGTTAAGCTTGAAACATAGCCATTAACATGAGCATAAATTTTTGTCTGTCTTAGATGATATTGCGCTAAAGCAAGATCGGCCTCGCTTTTCTTTAATTTCGCTTCGGTGATTTTTAAATCCCCAATAGCTGTATTGGCAGCATCTTGGTCATGATGGGCGGTGAGTAAGCCCGCTTCAGCTGTTTTTAAATTTGTCAGCGCTTGGTCGAATTCTTGCCAAGAAATATAATGTTTAACAGCAAGAGGGCGGAGCCGTTCGACTGTACGCGCCGCGAGATCACGTTCCTCAAGGGCTTTTTTAGAATTTTGCGCGCTTGAGGCGGCTTTAGAAGTTTTTTCTGAGACAAGACGTTCTTGTTCTTCAAATTCTGCTTGCGCTAAATCATGTGCAGCTTCGGCTTGGTGGAGGGAAATTTGATAAGGTTCGGGATCAATTTCATAGAGAAGCTGCCCTTTTTCTACTTTTTGGTTCACTTTAATAGGGAGGTGCAGCAAGTGCCCCCCAACAACGGAAGAAACATGCACAACATCGGCATCAATCACACCACTATCTGTTGTTGGATGAAGGTAGGAATCATATTCAACATAAAGGGCGAAACTAATGGCGCCAAGAACACAAAGAGCGGCAATAATTTTACCAATATTGGTTTTTTCTATGATTTTTACGGGTTTCATAATTTAAGATCCGAAGTAAACCGTCCAAAAGAGCAAACCAATCATGGCGCCAAGAGAAAGATAGGTGAAAAGACGATAGCTGAGAAAGCGATCGATATCCAACTTTAAAGCGAGTATCCTCAGAAAAACAGAGGAAATCACACCAATAAAAAGGCAGATAAGCCAACCAGGGAAATACGCCCCAACAATGGGAAATATCTCCGCCCTCTTAAAAGGCGCGCATCCCGCAAGAGAGAATGCTATCAGGGTGAGGGGGAAGGATTTCCTAAGCATGTAAATCCTCAATAAAAGCATCAACATCTTGCGGGCGTGTATAAAAACTTGTCACGAACCGTACAAGGACTCCCGAAACGCCTTCAGGGGTAGCTTGACGATAAAAACCATAGCCTTTTTCTTCAAGCCGCTGGAGGAGGATCTCTGGCAAAATGGTAAAAACTTCATTACTTTCAACAGGGAAAGGAAGTTGTGCTGCAGGATGGTGGCGGAGCGCGTGGGCAAGACGTTCTGCCATGGCATTCGCATGAAGCCCGTTTTTAAGCCATAGATCATCTTTAAGGAGAGCAGAAAGCTGCGCACTCAGAAAACGATTTTTTGACCATAAATGCCCGGAACGTTTTAAAAGATGTGGGAAGGCAGGAAGAAGTGGTTTTGTGCGTTCATTGAGGAACACAATCACAGCTTCAGCTGCTAAAGCGCCTGCTTTTGTGCCGCCAAAACTTAGGAGATCAACCCCTGTTTTCCATGTTGTTTCAGAGGGGCTGCAATGAAGATGGGCGAGGGCATTGCCTAATCTCGCCCCATCAAGATGGGTGAGAAGATTATAATGATGGGCAATATGGTTGAGTTCTTTAAGCGTTTCTGGCTGATAGACAGTGCCCCATTCTGTTGCCTGTGTGAGCGAAAGTGCTTGAATAGGAGGAGCAAGCACACCTTTCTCTTTATTACGTTCAAGTGCTATAGGAAGAGCTTGAGGGGACATTCTGCCATCTGGGGAAGGAATATTATGGATTTTTGCCCCATTTGTAAAAAACTCTGGCGCGCCCCCCTCATCATTATCAATATGGGCACTTTGGTCGCAAATAATGCCGCCATAAGGTTTGACCATGGCAGAGAGTGCTAAGGCATTACAGGCTGTCCCTGTTGCAATGGGGAAAACAGCGACATCTGTTTCAAAAAGCGTGCTAAAATCTTTATTAAGGCGTTCTGTAATGCTATCAGCACCATAAGAAGCCATATTATTATGATTAATTTGTAATAATGCTTCCATAATTTCAGGGCAAGCAGGTGTAACATTATCACTGGCAAAATTTTTCTGTATATTTTGAGACACTAGAGAAGATTCCTTCAACATTTCTTATGTGCTGTGGAGACCCCCCAGCTTTATAAATTTACCCTTTCTCTATCTCTTTAGCCCAATAAGGAGATAATTTTCAAGCAAGGAATATGATCATGCATCATACGCATCTTAAAGACACAGCTCCTTCTAAGGGTTTGTCACAGAAAGCAGATATACAAGTCATTGATGGCAAAAAAATAGCAGCACAACAAATGGAAGAAATTCGCCAAGAAGTCCGCGCGCGTGTTGAGGCGGGGGGGCGTGTGCCTGGGCTTGCTGTTGTTTTAGTGGGGCATGATCCCGCCTCTGAAATTTATGTGCGTAATAAAGCGCTACAAACGCACCGTGCTGGTATGCGTTCTTTTATGCATATGCTTCCTACCTCAACAACAGAAACAGAGCTTCTTGCACTTATTGAGCAGCTAAATTCTAATTCTGATATTCATGGAATATTGGTCCAGCTCCCTTTGCCAGAGCATATAGATCAAACGCATATTATGAATGCAATTAAGCCTGAAAAAGATGTTGATGGGTTAGGTGAGGTGAATATAGGGCGTGTTACTTTAGGGCTTCCCCATGGGATTATTCCTTGCACACCTTTAGGATGCCTCTCTTTATTGCGGTCTGTTCATCATGATATGACAGGCATGGAGGCTGTGATTATTGGTGCGTCACATTTAGTGGGTAGACCCATGGCACAGCTTCTTCTCCAAGAAAAATGTACGGTGAGTATTGCCCATATTTATACGAGTCATATTGAGGCGTTAGCGTGTAGGGCAGATATTTTGATTGTGGCAACAGGCAAGGCGGGATTGGTCAAGAAAGAGTGGATTAAGCCAGGTGCGACTATTATTGATGTTGGAATTACCCGTATTCCAATAGAAAATGGGAAGACGCGTCTTATTGGTGATGTCTGTTTTGATGAAGTTGCACCGATAGCAGGTGCTATCACGCCAGTACCGGGCGGTGTCGGACCGATGACAATTTCTTCTTTACTTTTAAACACTTTAGAAGCGGCAAAAAGGCAAGAAAAATCTTCTCCTTAAAAATATGAATAAATTGTGAACAGATTATTGGGGGGATATCGTAAGATTCTCGCTTGTAAAAAAAGAGAGATTGATGCAATTTTAGAAGGAAGTAATATTATAGCATCTTACATAATTTTATTAAGTGCCTCAATTCTACATATATTGGCACTAAAATTTTATTAAGAATATGGGGTATTTTATGTCGCAAATATCGGCGTCATCCAAGCATGAGAAACAAAGTAAAAAAGCAGGCAGGCGTATTCTCCTTATTTTGCTTTTGGTGATATTGGCTCTTGGTACTGGGCTTTATATATTTTTTACATGGAATGATATTGATACAGACGATGCCTATACAACAGGCAGAAAAGTCGCTATTGCGCC
This sequence comes from Pseudomyrmex flavicornis, assembly GCA_014825475.1. NCBI lineage: Eukaryota > Metazoa > Arthropoda > Insecta > Hymenoptera > Formicidae > Pseudomyrmex > Pseudomyrmex flavicornis. The sequence goes on from QVNW01000030.1 coordinate 10,136, forward strand.
ACATGTCAGTGGATATATTGATCAATTATTGGTCGATGATAACCAGTTTGTTCATAAAGGTGATCTCCTAGCCCATATTGATGGGCGTGATTATATCGCAGCGCTTCATAAGGCTGAGGCAGATGTCCAACAGGCGGAAGCTGATATGGCATCTTATAAATCTTCCGCGCTTGTTGCTCAGAAAAATTATCCAGGTCAGCTTATGAGCGCGCAGGGCTCTTTAGCGGAAGCACAAGCAAAACTTTTTAAAGCCACAACAGATTATCAACGCCAACATCGTGTTGATAGGGCGGCAACAACCCAACAAGATATTGATACGGCGAAAGCAACGCTTGATGAAGCGAAAGCGGCAGTTATCGCGGCGCAAGGGCAGCTCTTGCAGGCAGAGCCCGTGCAAGCAAATATTGATAATGCGGATGAGCATGTTTCTCAAGCAGAGGCGACTTTGGCTTCTGCAAAGGCAGAGCTCGAAACAGCACAGCATAATGTTGGTTGGTTGGAGATTCGTGCGCCACGTGATGGGTGGATTTCACAGCGTGCAATTGAGCGCGGAACTTATGTGCAAACAGGGCAAGAACTCTTTTCTATTGTGACACCTGATGTTTGGATTGTCGCTAATTATAAAGAAACACAATTAGGTAAAATGCGCCCAGGGCAGCCTGTTGATATTGATATTGATGCTTATCCACAACTTCATTTAAAGGGGCATGTGGATTCTCTTCAAAAAGGCTCAGGGGAGACATTTAGTGCATTCCCTCCTGAAAATGCGACTGGAAATTACGTCAAAACAGTTCAGCGTATTCCTGTAAAAATTCTTATTGATAGCGGTTTAGACCCATCTATTCCTCTCGCACTTGGATTATCGGTTATTCCAACGGTTCATGTGCAATGAGTAAATCTTTAGAAGAAGATCATAGCAGCTGGAAGCCTAAAGCGAATCCTTGGCTTATTGCCCTTGTTGTGACATTGGCGGCTTTTATGGAAGTCCTTGACACAACGATTGTGAATGTTGCTTTGCCCCATATTGCTGGAGCGTTGGGGAGTTCTTATGACGATTCAACATGGGCCTTAACCTCTTACCTCGTAGCGAATGGGATTGTTTTGACAATTTCAGGCTGGCTGGCGAAATATTTTGGGCGGAAGCGTTATTTTATCGTTTGTATTGCGATGTTTACGGTCTGTTCTTTCCTTTGTGGAATGGCGACCTCATTGCCCATGCTGGTTGTTTTTAGGTTGATGCAGGGTTTTTTTGGTGGAGGATTACAGCCTTGCCAACAATCTGTGATTTTAGATATTTTCCCGCCTGAGAAAAGAGGCGCTGCTTTTAGTCTTACAGCATTTGCAACGATTATTGCCCCGATTTTAGGACCGATTTTAGGCGGTTGGCTGACGGATAATTATAGTTGGCGTTGGATTTTCTATGTCAATGTGCCTTTTGGGATTATGACGACTATCGCTGTTATTGCTCTTTTGGAAGACCCACCTTGGGTAAAAATGGTCAAAGAGCGCGTGGATGTGATTGGGATTAGCTTGATTTCCTTAGGGCTAGGCTGTTTGGAAATCATGGCGGATCGTGGCGAGGATGATGATTGGTTTAGTTCTCATTTTATCTTAACCATGGGCTTTATTGGTGTTGTTTGCACGGTGGGCGCGATTATTTGGTTGTGTAAGGCAAAAGAACCGCTCTTAAAATTAAGCGTTTTAAAGGATAAAAATTTCGCCATTGGCACGATTATGATTGGAACGCTTGGTATTTTGCTTTATGCGGGGAGCGTTATCGTTCCGCAATTTGCACAGAAAGTGCAGGGCTATACAGCAACAATCGCAGGTGAACTTTTGGCACCTGGTGGGGTTTGTGTGATTATTCTTATCCCCTTTGTTGGGCGATTAATGAAAGTGATAGAGCTCCGCTATTTAATTATGATAGGGTTTTTAGCCTTAGGTGGCGGCTATATTATGGCGTCTAACCTTTATCATGATGTTGGATATGCATTTTTGGTGAAATGCCGTATTGCGCAACAAGCCCCTCTTGCCTTTTTGTTTGTGCCCATTTCAACCATTGCCTATTCTACCCTACCAAGACATCTCAATAGTGATGCTTCTGCTATTTTTAGTATGGTGCGGAATTATTTTGGCTCGCAAGCGATTGCTTATACAGGCGCTGCATTGACAGAGGGCGAGCTGTCTCATCAAAATGATGTTGTTGCGCATTTAAATTCTGGCAATCCTGCTATGGGGCACTATTTAGCGCAGGTGCAACATGTTGCGCAAAATCATGGCTATCCCATTTTAGTGGCGCAAAAATATGCGATAACGCATCTTTATCAAGAAGTTTTAGAACAAGTGGAAATGCTTGCTTATAATGAGGTTTTTATGTTTTTGGCCTTTATTGCATTCTTGATGATTCCGCTCTGTTTTATGCTTTCCCCTTTGAAAGCGACTGGGAAAAGTACGGGAGCTGTGCATTAAAATGAGTGTTCCTTGTCCCGCTTTTATCGTCTCAAAATTTTGTAAGGGTCTTTTTATGAAGAATTTCCCTAAACGCACCTCTTTCATGAAGAAGATAATTATTTATGCTGTGGGAGGGACGGCTTTAAGTGGCTGTATGGTAGGACCGCATTATGAGGCGCCAAAATATCATACGGAAACATATTTCCACGATCATAACCAAGAAGGTGGGAAAACTTCTCCTCAAAGTGTCGTCACAACCGAGAAATTTGATGATAATTGGTGGAAAATTTTCAAAGATCCCGAATTTAGTAAATTAGAAGAACAAATTGCGACACAGAACTTATCTTTTCAATTAGCTGCTTCACATCTCGTCTCTAGCCGTGCCCAAATGATGATAGCAGGGGCAGAGCGTTTCCCCGCTCTAGCTGCACAAGGTTCTTATCAGCGCTCTCAATTTAGTTCGAAGCAATTTCAGCATATTGTTCATCAAGTGAGTAAAGGTCATTCATTTTCAAGCAATAATGAACATTTATTAACCGAATTACAAAGTTCAGAAGTTCCTTCTCTTAATCAATGGCAAGATAGTATTGATGCAACTTACGAGGTGGATCTTTGGGGGCGTGTTGCGCATCAATATCAAGCAGCAAAAGCAATGATGGAGATGACGCGGGAAGAACAAAGAAGTGTGTTAATTTCACGCCAAGCGGATATGGCGCGTGATTATTTGCAATTACGGGGCGATCAAAAACGGCAAAGAATTTTGAAGGAAAATAGGGAGACTCTCGAAAAACTCCTTAAATTAACGCAGAGCCGTTATAAGAGTGGGTTGGTGACAGAATTAGATGTGGATTCTGTAAAATCGCGTCTTCATAATATTGATGCAGAAGAAGCGAAATTAAGCCAATCTATCGCAGAAGAGATGAATGCGATTGCTCTTTTATTAGGGGCACCACCAAGAAGCCTTGATGATGAGCTGACTAAAACGCAAGCTATTCCAGCGATACCGCCTTTTGTACCAATAGGATTATCCTCTGAATTGGCACGCCAACGTCCTGATATCCGAGAGGCAGAAGAGCATCTTCACCAGACAGTGGAAGAGGTTGGAGAAGCAACGGCTGATTTTTATCCAAAAGTGACAATTAATGCTGATTTTGGCTTTCAGACACTTTCTTTCCGAGATTTAGGTTTTTGGAATGCGCGGGCTTGGAATGTCGGTCCATCCATTTCGCTTCCTATTTTTCAAGGCGGACGACTTTCTGGTCAGTTAAAATTAAAAAAATCTGAAGAAAAATCTGCAGCGATTGAGTATCGTCAAACAGTTCTTAAAGCTTGGAATGAGGTTGATAATGCTTTAGAAGCCTATCATGATGAGCAAAATCGTCGTGAAGGCTTAGAACAGAGTGTTGAAGATGAAAAACGTTCTTTTGACCTTGCACTTAATCAATATCGCTCTGGCTTAGCAACCTATTTAGAGGTTTTGAATGCACAAACAAATTTAGAAGAAGCAGAGCTTAATTTAGCATCAAGTGATGCACAAATAGCAAGTAATTTAGCAAAATTATATAATAGCCTTGGAGGAGGGTGGCAAACAATATTGCCTCTTAAGTAATAGGTTCTTCTCTCTCTTGTGAGAAGAAAACCAGTGGGAGATTATTCATATAAATAGTATAAAATTATCATTATGATATTTATTATGATATTTCCCACAATATTTTCCACAGGAAAATAGAGGGATTTTTAGGGATATTATCTCTTTTTAGGGAATTTTTCCACAGAGATTTTATAAGAAAATTTTATCTTTCTTTTATTTTCCTTGGCGGAAGAACGGCTTCGCTGTAAGAGATGCGTATGAATGAGATAATATGCCTCTTTTGATAATAAGGATATTATTATTCCAATAGGAATGACACTGTTCTTTTAAAATAAAGTTAAAATATTATGCGGATATGAGATAATTTTTAAGGCGGAATATACCTATTAGCTTCTCTGTAAGAGAATATTGATAAGTTGCCAAAAAATCCAATAAGAAATATTGAAAAATCATCAGTATTTTTAATATATTATGAATATAAGAGACAAGAAATATCGTCTAGTAAGATAAGATAGGATGTTTTTTAGGGATAATCATAAAATAAATCGGATTGATAGGCGTAAATAGATCTAGAAACATCTCTAAGAATAGGGCATATATAAGAGTATGATAGTCTTAAATTTACCACGCCGTATTCTGTTAGAGCTTATCAAAAGAGCGAATACAGATTTAAAGTCTGTTTCCGAGCGCCTTGGCAGGAATCATGCTTATCTTCAACAATATATTTCACGAGGAACGCCACGTATCCTTGGGGAGCAAGTTCGTAAGGATCTTGGTAAGATATTGGGTGTTAATCCGAATGTCTTCCTTGAAGAGAACGATCCGCGCCGTGTAGATATTGAGGTGCTACCTCAAGAGCCTCTTAAGAAGGATGCTGCACCATTGCCTCTTTCACCAAAGGAAATGCCTAAGGAGAAAGAAAAAGAGTCAACACTTTGTCGTATTCCTGAATATGATAGTTTCCTTTTCTTAAAGCATGGTTCTAAGGTAAAGCCTCTTTCCTTTTGGAGTTTTCCAAGGGAATATGTTGAATATTACACGTCAGAAACGGATAATCTTGCCCTATTCTGCATTTGTGGTGACGGTATGGCGCCAGAATATCAGGATGGAGATTATGTCCTTGTTGATCTCAGTATTCATCATCCAACGCTTTCTGGGTTATATTTAATCAGTGATGGCACAAATATTGTTGTCAAAAATGTTGAGCAGATGGTTGGTCTGAAGCCTATGCGTGTTAAAATCGTGAGTGCTAATCCGATTTATGGCAGCTATGAAGCACTTCTCTCTGATGTGAAGATTTGTGGACGTGTCTTAGGAAGGTGGCGTTGGCAATAAGCCTTACAGGGGGCGTTTTTGATTTTAAGAAAGAAAAGGCTTTAAGGGGAGATACCCTTAAAGCCTTTTTATTAAGAAAATAAAGAAAAGATCTTATTTGATTTCTTTTCTTTATTTTTGCAGAGGTGCTTTTGTCGTTTGTTGAGTATTCACTTGGCTTTTTTGGGGCGTAGCGGCAAGATTCTGAGAGACGATATTCTCAGAAACATAAACAAGATTATTGAGAGAATCTGAGATTGCTTCTTGTGCCATTTTAATATTATGGTTTTGAGCGAAGATAAGTGCGCGGTTGATCGCCCCTTGTGTTTCAGAAAGAGGTGCAAGAGCGATAATAAAATCAATATTATCGCTTACAACTTCCATAATTTGCGCGGCTTCATGCATATTGCCTGAACGAAGTTTATCATTTGCTTTTGCAAGATTAGCTTGTTTTTCAGGTGTCAGTGTTTCATTGGCGATAAATTCACCCCCAACAGGAATCCAATCTGTAGGTTCTGTAATGGGGGTATGGTGGGTTGGAGCATTTATTTTATGGCGTGGATGAAGTTCATTTTCAGCCGCCGTGAATTTTTCTCTCGCGTTTGCTGCAGCATTTAGATGATGACTTGCACTTGTAAGAGCAGGGATAGCCGCATCAAGATTACCAGAATTAAGAAGTTGTTGTGCTTCGAGAATGCTGATCATAGCGCGTTGCCCATGATCGGAAAGATGATGAAAAGCTGAACGTGCTGCGGTCTTCTCTTTATGGCGTTGAGAGGCATTGAGAGCATTTGCTTGATGCGCTGCTGTGGTAGTTTGGTTTTGTGTGCTAGAGGGAGAGGTTTGATTTGGCGTATTGGCTGCCATAGGAGTAGAAGGATTTTGTGCAAAAGCAGGTGCGGAAAAGCTTGCTAATGCTGTGAGGGCTGCTAAGCCGCGAAGTGACATAAGGCGCATAAAAACTCCTAAATGGAAGACCCGTAAAAGGTCATGAAATGATACTTCTATATTGAAGCGAGTCGAGTATGAAGGAAAGAGGAAAAAACTCTTTAAAGATAATGTTTTTTAATCTTTACATTCTGAGAGACTTTAGAAGATTTCAATATGGCTTTTAAAGCCTAGTAAAGCGGCATCTCGGAGATTCCCTTGCCCGTTAGGGCGGATATAATATTGGAATAAAGGCTGAAAAATAACGCCCCTCATGACGTGTATTGCATAGTTAAGTTCTAAGACGCTGGTATGGCGTTGTACACCAGTTGCATGGTTGGGAAGCAGATTCGCTTGATGATTATCAAGATAAAATTCATCCGTTTTTTGCACACCATTGGCGATTTTCTCATAAGTAAAGGCAAAGCCAAGCGTATCATAAGGGCGTGAACGAAAGAGCCCACGATCAATAAAGGCGAAATAGGTTTCCCATTCTCTTAAGGCAGTGCGTTTATCATTATAGACAAAGCCCGTTAAAGCAGTGACGCCCCGCTCTTTATCATGATAATGGGTAAAAAGATGTTGATCGGCCATAAACCACGCACTATAGGTATCGCGGCGTTTACGGGGTTTCCCCCCTGCGCTTGCATAAGGTTGCCCTTGCTCATTATAATAATTTTCCATGCTTTGGGCAGTGTTAAGAGCCGCACCGACTTTATAATGTCCTGCAAATTTTTCGTGAAAAATAGGTTCATATCCTGCTTCAAAAGGCACACGAATCCCATTAATATTCCCACCATTAAATTTAAAGCCCGTTCTATGTTCTGTATTGCCGTAAATACCATTTTCTGCAGCATAGACAGCTGTTTGAAGATAAATCAGCCGTGCAGGACGCACGCGGATACGCCCCGCCCATACAGCAGCAGGATAGCCACTTACATAGCTATTATCAGTCACAGCTTTGGGGCGTCCGCAAATACTCCCATTTTGGAAGTTGCAGAAAAGAGGGCTATTGGCGAAATCAGACATTTCTGACATACGCCCTGCTGCCATAGAAATACGCCCCCCGAAAAGCGTTTCCTCACCATAAGCCATAACAAGATGGACAACCACGTTTCCGCCACCACCATAGGTTTCAGATGCATGGTTTAACCAATCACCAAACATGCGATTGGCGGTTGTACCATAACGCCCAACAGTAATAACATGGGTCGCAAATCCTTTGATATTCGCCAGTTTTTCCCAATCCATATTGAGAGAAAGCGCATATTGCCCCGCATTACTTGCGCCTTCTTTATAATTGGGAAAGCCTTTTGTGGGTTTTGTGATAGCACCTGCAAACTCGTTAGTATTATCAAGAAGGACAGTGATCCCTCGATCTCTGAGCCATTTTGTGGCACCAAAACCATTCGGGAAGAGGGCTTCTGGGTGGGCAAAAGCAGGAACAGAGGTTTTAAAACTATCTTTTGCAGGAAGAGGTGTATCAACCCGCTCGAAAGGCTCGTTACCGACAACATGGTCAAGCACCTGCGCTTTAGCAGAGGGAAGAAATGTTAAGAAGGATAAGGAGGCGATAAAATAAAGGTGATAATTTTTCATGAGAAGCGCAAGCCTTGAAAAAAGAACTTCTTACTCTCTATGAAATATTATGGAGAGAAGAAAGGGATCTCCTCATCAATTTCTCTTGAGATCTATTTTTATCTTCTCTTCCTTGAGAAAGATACGTATTAAAATCGCCTTAAATAAAGAGTTCTTTATTTCTTTTTATTTGAAAAATTATGATGCGATGGGGAGGGATGCGGTACTCTCATGGCAGAATAAAGCTATAAAATATCATTTTATGTGTTTTTATATCTTCTCTAAAAAGGGGGAGTGTGAGAAAATTGACACCATGAATAAATATATTGAAACCCATACCATTCATATTATTCCTGAAGATCAGAGACATGGTCGTCTCTCTGATCTGTTTACTGTATGGTTTAGCGCGAATATGACCCTTCTGACTGTTTTTACAGGGGCGCTAGGACCAGTTGTTTTTCATCTTTCTCTTCTATGGTCTGCCCTTGCGGTTATTTTGGGGAATATGGTTGGCGCGGTGTTTATGGCACTTCATGCGGCACAAGGGCCACGTTTAGGTGTGCCGCAAATGGTGCAAAGCCGTGGACAATTTGGCGTTTATGGCTCTTTGCCCGTTATCTTGCTGGTTGTTTTGATGTATATTGGATTTGCTGCCTCTAATTGCGCCGTAGGGGGGCAAGCTTTGGAGGCGGTTTTTCCTCTAAGCCATGCGTCAAGTATTATATTAGTTGCGATTTTGACTTTGCTCCCTTGTGCTTTAGGCTATAAAGCGATTCATTTTTGTTCCAAACTTGCAAGTTGGGTTTCTGCTTTTGTTGTTTTATGGGCGATTATTGTCGGCTTAGGAATGTTTTCCCCTGATTTATTAATGGATATGCGAGGCACATTTTCAGGGTTTTTAGGTGCTTTTTCTATCTCTGTTTTATGGCAAATCGCTTACGCACCCTATGTGTCTGATTCATCACGCTATCTCCCTATGACTTCTTCTTCTGTTCGTTGGAGCTTTTGGGCAAGTTATGGGGGAACGGTTATCGGCGCGGTTTTACCAATGATTTTAGGGAGTTTGCTTTCTCTTCGTTGGTCTGGTTCGACAGTGAATGATGCGCTCTTACATAGTATGGGGCGTGGGGGAGCGTTTTTTTTATCTGTTCTTGCATTAGCAATCCCGCTTGCGAATGCGATGAGTGTTTATTGTGGTGCTCTTTGTAGCCTCACTTTTGTGCATACATTTTTTCCTCATTTAAAGATGAGAATGGGGTCGCGTCTTGTCGCTGTTGCTCTTTTACTCTTTTGTGCACTTTTTATGAGCCTCGGTATGGCAGGGAATTTCTTAGCCTCTTATACAGCCTTCTTAGATATTTTAATGGCAGTCTTAGTGCCATGGACGGCAATTAATCTCACAGATTATTATATTTTGAAAAAAGGTGACTATGATGTTCAGTCATTTTTTAGGCGTGATGGGGGAATTTATGGATTATGGAATCATAGAGCGATTATCACTTATGTGATTGGTGTTTTAACGGAGCTTCCTTTTCTTAAAACCTCGCTTTTTACAGGTTTTTTAGTGAAATATATTGGCAATATTGATATTTCTTGGGGGGTTGGGCTTGCGGTCTCAGCCTTTTTATATGGGATATGGGGGCGTTACCATAAAAAAGGGGTGGAGAGACGCTAGAGGGTTGTTCCGAGTCGAGGCAGTTTATTTGCTTCGATTCTATAAAACTCTTGAGAGAAGGGAGAAATATTTTCTTCCTATAGAAGATGAAATTCCTATCTTTTCTTTGTGATAGGAAGAATATTTATGAGAGATAATTTTAGGAATGTAGGAAGAAAATAAACCGTGATATAAGGGTCTTACTGAGATTCATAAAGTCACATTGACTCTTCATATGCTTTAAAAGCGTATTTTATATTTATAAAATATAAGGGAGGGTATTTTTGAGTTTTACTCTCATGGTGCCGGGTGAGGGATTTGAACCCCCGACCTTCGGTTTACAAAACCGCTGCACTACCACTGTGCTAACCCGGCGTTGAGGGGATAATGTTCTTTTTCTTTCTAAAAAGCAAGAGTAAAAATGTAAAAAAATACAAATATTTTTCATTTTATATGGATTTTTATCTTTTATAGAAAACTTCTTTTTAATTTTACCTCAGAAAAAGCTGTAAAAATTTAGGTTTTTTGCAGGAGATGAGGGGGTGGAGGAAGCGTTGGACCATTATTGATAAAATGATACCCATCCTCTGAAAGCCCGCGATGAGGAGGGGTAGAGCTGCAGCCACTGAGACCCAATGATGCAATGAAAGCAAGAATAAGGCTAATTGTGAGATAAAGAAGGGGACGAATCATGGGAGAGCTTGCTTTATAAGAGGTGGGAGAGAAGTGTATCACATATTTTCTGGTAAGCGAGGCTCGCTTCACTTTTGGGGTTTTGAAGAAGAATCGGCTTTCCTTGATCGGCTGTCAGGCGAATATCTGGGAGAAGGGGAACTGCGCCTAAAAAGGGGATAGAGAGTTTAGAGGCTTCTTCTTGAGCACCACCATGACCAAAAATTTCGCTTTTTTTATGGCAGTGGGGGCAGCAAAAATAGGACATATTTTCAATGAGACCGAGAAGCGGGGTATTGGTCTTCTCAAATAATGTGACGCCGCGCCGTGCATCAAGAAGGGCAATATCTTGCGGGGTAGAGACAATAACAGCCCCTCCTTTTGCGAGTTTGTGCCCTAATTTTTGTGTTAAAGTGAGATGCGCATCGCCAGTGCCTGGCGGCATATCAATAATGAGATAATCCAGCGCACCCCATCTAACATCGCCCATAAATTGAATAAGTGCCCCCATGACCATAGGTCCGCGCCATATCATGGCTTGTTTCTCATCAATCAGATAGCCAATGGACATTGTCTCAAGTCCCCATGCTGTCATGGGAAGGAGTTTGCCCTCTTTGACATCTGGTTTTTTGTGGATTCCCAGCATATGGGGGAGGGAAGGGCCATAAATATCTGCGTCAAGTAAGCCAATTTTGAGATTTCTTTGCGAAAGAGCGCAAGCAAGATTGAGGGCTGTTGTGGATTTTCCAACGCCGCCTTTCCCTGAGGCAATAAGAATGACCGCTTTAATTGTTGGGAGATAGCCCTCTTTAGGAGGTGGGCGGGTTGCGGCTGTACGCCTTTTTGGAGATTTTTTTTCTAAGGAAAGGGGGGAATGTGTCTTCTCTTGAGAAGGAGATGATTTATGAGATGTAAAAGAAATATGGGTGTTTTTAAGATTAAATTCAGTGGTGATATTTTTCTCAACCATAGGGGAGAGTGTCTGAAAGAGAGAGAGAGTATGAGGGGGAATGCGCAGACTAATATAGGCTTCGTCATTGCGGATTGTGAGTCCATCAAGTTGATAATCTGCCTCTGAGACATGTGTTTGAAGGGATGCCATAAGGAAGCTGTGAAGTTTGTTTTTTTTCTGCGTGGAATCGGTCATGCTTCTATCTTCTCATCTTTTTTTCTCTCTGGGGAGGGTTCTTTAAAAAGAATTCTCTTAAAAATATGTGAAAAAGGTGATTTTTGAGAAAAATTAGGATAGATAGAGGAAGGGAGTTATGAGTCTATGCGTCAATTAATGAAATCTTCTTCTTTGCCCTCTTTGAAGAAGCCCTCTTTTTATCGTTCGGCTTTATATTTAGGAAGTGCGTTTTTATTTGCATTTTCCGCGCCTTTACGTGCGGCAGAGAAGGAGGCAGCGGTCAATAATCCGCCAATAGCATCCTCATCAAGCCCGCAAGCAGATAAAAATTCGTCAGAGAATGGGGCAAATATCTTACCTCCGAGTTTTGCAAATCTGGTTGATAAACTCCTTCCTGCAGTTGTGAATATTTCTATTTCCGCAGTGATTAAGTCTCATAATGATGAAGAGGGAGAAGATTCAGAAAACCCGCACGGGCAGCAGGCACCGCATTTTGCCCCAGGCTCGCCTTTAGAGAAATTTTTTCATGAATATACAAAGAAGAAACATGGAAAAGATGCGCCTGAGCGGCAAATTGAGGCTTTAGGATCGGGTTTTGTGATTGATCCCTCTGGGATTATTGTGACGAATAATCATGTGATCGATAATGCCCAGCAAATTACAGTGACATTTCATGATGGGAGCGAACTCCCCGCACGTATTATTGGGCGTGATAGCAAGGTAGATTTGGCGGTTCTGCAAGTAAAGCCCGCGCATCCTTTACCTTTTGTACCATGGGGAAAGAGTGATAATGCCAGAATCGGTGATTGGGTTCTAGCGATCGGGAATCCTTTAGGATTAGGATTCTCTGTGACGTCAGGGATTATTTCTTCACGTAAAAGAAATGTTGAACATGGTCTTTATGATGATTTCATCCAAACAGATGCGGCGATTAATCGTGGGAATTCTGGGGGGCCTCTCTTTAACCTTAAAGGTGAGGTGATTGGGATTAATACATTAATTTATGGCGGTGCTGGCGGTGGCTCTATCGGGCTTGGTTTTTCTATTCCCTCTGATGATGCGCGTGGTCTTGTTGCGCAGATGGAAAAAACAGGTCATGTAACGCGTGGTTGGCTGGGAGTGAGTTTCCAAAATGTGACTCCTGGCATGGCGCATGTTCTTGACTATAAAATGTGGAACGGCACTTATGGGAAAGGAGCGATTATTGCAGATGTCAAGAAAAATAGCCCAGCTTCTTCCTCTGGGCTTGCGGTTGGTGATATTTTTGTCAAAGTAGAAAATGAGTTTGTGACGGCTCAGACTCTTCCAAGGCTCGTGGCAGAACATCAGCCTGGAGAGAAAGTACATTTTCTTATTTGGCATAAAGGTGCCTTTAAAACAGTGCTTTTAACCCTAGGCACATCCCCTGAAAAAGAAGATATTTTGCCTTCTGATATTCATCAACCTGCACATATTATTCAGACATTAGATGATTTAGGGATGACAATTTCTGTCATTGGGGCAGATGAGCGGCAAGAATATGGTCTTTCTGATGGTCAAAAAGGTGTTCTTGTTACACGTGTGAAAGAAGGTAGTCTTGCAGCGCAGCGCGGTCTTAAAGAGGGAAGTATCATTTTGCAAGTTGGGCAAAATAGTGTGAACACCCCCGATGGGGTTCTTAAAGAATTGCAAAGAGCGCGAAATATGAAAAAAGAAGCGCTTCTCCTCCTTGTTCAGGATGATAATGGCACTTTATGGGTACGGCTTCCTTTAGAATAGGGGGATTTTAAAGAGCGTAGGGATTAGATCCCACGCTCTTTTTTAATATGATCCCATGCGGCATTGATTTTTGAAATATGTTCTTGCGCTTTTTTAAGATCTTGTTCTGAGAGATTTTGTTGGGCAAGCCTATCTGGATGATGAAGACGCATGAGAGAACGCCATTTCTTGCGGATTTCTTCGGAAGATGTATGGGGAGAAATCCCTAATATTTTATAGGATTCTTCTATTTTTTGTGGGGCTGTACGCGGTTGGCCCTTCTCAGCGCGCTCCCATGCTGCTTTTGATAATCCAAGAGCCTTGCATGTTTTTTGGAGAAATTGGATTTCTTCGGGATGTAAGGGGGCGTAGGGGGGGAGATCTGCCCGTGCAATATGGAAGAGAACGCTTAAAAGAAATTCTAGAGGTGCTTTATCATGTTGAAATGCTGTGCCAAGTTCACGCGCATAGAGCTCAAAATCATCAACACGCTGATAGGCATTATCAAATATTTTCCCGATTATTTTATGATGTTCTTTGGGGAATTGAAACGCATTTTTAAAGGCTTGAATTTCAGCTTTATTCACGAACCCATCGCATTTTGCGATTTTTGCGCATAGCATAATAACGCCGATAGAATAAAGTTGGTCGCGTTTACCTATTAAGGAAGAAAATTTTGCACTTGTAAAAAAGCTCATTCCAAAAGGATCACGCGCGCCATGACTGGGAAAATTTTGTTTCCATGTTCCAGAAATTGGGGTGAGGAGTGTTTCTTTATCCGCCATATGACCAAGGGCAAGCCCTACGAGCCCACCAAGAGGACCACCAAGAGAAAGACCTGTTATACCGCCAAAAACTTTTCCCCAAATCGTCATTTTAAACCCTATTTTTACGTGTGAGTAACCCTTTATAGCAGCTTCTTTTCTCCTTCGCATCTTTATCTTTATACGCGTTTTTCTGTGATTTTTTGCGGTGATATTTTAGCGTGGGTTTTAGGGAGATGAAAATCATATTCTTTTGCAATATGGCGGAGGGCAGTAACGCGAAGATAGGAGGCGAGCCCATGTTCTGGGGGTCTTTCTGTATCAAGCCGGGAAATAAGAAGGGCGAGTGAGCAAGAGGCAATACGCGCCATATTTTCAAGAACACACCAAAATTCTGGTTCTAATGCAATTGAGGTGCGATGCCCGTAGAGGCTGAAACTTTTTTTGTGAAGGAGGCTCATAATGATGAAAGTCTTTCAATTGCCCATTGTGCTGTTTCTACAATATCAGGGTCGGGATCTTCGAGAAGGGGCTGTGCATCTTTAATTAGGTTTTTATCTTGTGAATTGCCTATGGCGATAAGGACATTCCGTACAAAGCGATTCCGTCCGATACGTTTAATAGGGGATCCTGAGAAATATTTTCTAAATTCTGCATCATCGAAAGAGACCAGATGTGAAAGAGAGGGAGCAATATGCTCTTCTTTTGCATGGAATTTGAGCGTTTGCGCTGTTTGTGCAAAGCGATTCCAAGGGCAGACAGCAATACAATCATCACAGCCATAGATATGATTGCCTATTTTAGGGCGTAATTCATGGGGAATTGGTCCTTTATGTTCTATGGTAAGATAGGAGATACAGCGTTTAGCATCCATTTTCATGGGTGCAAGAAAAGCGTCTGTTGGGCATGAGGTGAGGCATTTTGTGCAAGAGCCACATTTCCCCCCTTTAGGTTCGGAGGGGGTGAGGGAAAGAGTTGTAAAAATTTCACCTAAGAAGAGCCATGAACCATGCGTGCGTGAGACGAGGCAGCCATGTTTCCCACGCCATCCAAGTTCTGCTTTGACAGCGAGATCGCGCTCTGCAACGGGGGCTGTATCGACAAAGACTTTTAATTGTGTGCCATCTTCTGCATGTTTGATAATAAATTGTGCCAATTGTTTCAGCATTCCCTTGAGCACATCATGATAATCTCTATTGCGTGCATAGACTGAAATATTTCCACATTCTGGTTTGTGGAGTGTTGCAAATGGGTCTTCTTTGGGTGCGTAAGAAAGACCTAGAGAAATAACGCTTTTAACCTCAGGCCAAAGATTTTTAGGCTGGCTTCTCTGTTCAATACGCTCTTCCATCCAACTCATTGTTCCATGGCGTTTTTCTGCGACAAAAGCGCGTAGCCCTTCTTCAACTTCTTTATTGAGGCTTGCTTCACAAAAACCAATCGCATCAAAACCCATTGCATAGGCTTGTGTGCTAATAAGATCTTCTAGGCTTTGTTTTTTGGAGGTGGGTGTTTTGGTCATAGAGAGAATATATTATTGCATAATAATGTAAATTTTTATCAAGAACAGCTTGCTTGTTGAGAAGAGAGACCGCATCATCATTGTGGGAATTCTTTTCGAGTAGGAGCGTATATATGGCATATTATCATAAAAAAATCCTCATGAGAAATTGGTTATTTTCGAGTATTTCTCTTTGTTTTGGCACGATGATTGCTATAAATTCTCTCCATGCATCTCCAGCAGCGCCGCGAGTTGGTGAGGATTTTGTTCATAGCGAAATGATTTATAAGAGGATTCAAGATAATCCTGTTTTGTTAGAAATATTTTTGCGTGACTTCCCGAAAGGGGCTGATTTGCATAATCATCTTGTTGGTGCGATTTATGCAGAAAGTTTCTTACGCTGGGCAGCAGAAGATGAGCTCTGTGTTGAGGTGAATAAAGGGCTCATTTCTCCTAAAAAATGTTTACCAAGTACCTCCTCTCATCTTGCCCCTGAAATGCCTGCTTCAAGTTTGATTTATAATGAAACTGCTTGGAATATGATGATTGACGCACTTTCAATGCGTGATTTTACGCCAAGTGAGCATGATAGATCAGGACATGACCATTTCTTTGCAACATTTGATGGTTTTGAGGCAGTGACCGATAAGCATCAAGGCGATATGTTGGCTGAAGCCTTGACCCATGCTGCGGATGATCATGTTCACTATCTTGAATTAATGATTTCACCTGCTTTAGGCGAGATGATTCATGCGGGAATTGGTCATAAAGTTCCGACTGATGAGACGCTTGATGCGTTTGATGAACTGCTTATGCCGCTAATGCCTGATATTATTAAAGATGCGCGCCAGGCTGTTGACCAGATGGAACAAGATGCAGATAAGACGCTTCATTGCGGTACCGCGCAAGCTGCACCAGGATGTTTTGTGCAGAAAAAATATCTCTATCAATCTATTCGAAGCGTTCCACCGCAGCTTCTTTATCCTCAGCTTCTTGCAGCCTATCTTTTGGCAAAAGAAGATGCGCGCTTTGTCGGGATAAATATTGTTGCACCTGAAGATGATCCGATCTCAATGCATGATTATGCGCTCCATATGAAGTTTTTTGCGCATTTAAATAAGAAATTCCCTGGGATTCATTTAAGCTTACATGCAGGTGAGTTGACCCCTTCTCTCGTAGGACCTGAGGGGGTCAAAGATCATATTTGGCAGGCTGTGACTGTCGCAGGGGCGCAACGTATTGGTCATGGTGTTGATATTTTATGGGAGCATGACCCGCAAAAGCTTCTTGCTCTTATGGCGTCTCAAAAAATCATGGTTGAGATCAATCTCAGTAGTAATGAGCAGATTTTAGGGATAAGCGGGCAAGCACATCCATTGCCGCTCTATCTCCAAAATCATGTTCCTGTTGCGCTTTCTACAGATGATGAAGGTGTTTCGCGTGGAAGCCTTACAAAAGAATATTTAAATGCCGCACAAAGATATCATCTTTCTTATAAAGATCTGATTTCTCTTTCACGTACTTCTTTGGAATATTCCTTCTTAGAGGGCTATTCTCTTTGGATTGGGCATGATTTCGGTAAAATGACTCCACAATGTCATGTGACAGAGATTGTACTTCCATTGGAGAAAATTTCTTCCTTATGTCGTCAATTTCTGTCGGCAAATGCAAAAGCCTCAGCAGAATGGGGGTTGGAGAAATCTTTCTTCGAGTTTGATCAAGAGGTTGCGCATAATCCTTTATTTATGCTGCCTAAAAAAGGCTAGATTTTTATAAGAGTTAAATTTTTCCACGGGATGTTTATTCTGAGGTTATTTTAGAAAGATAAGTTCTTTATTCTTTCCTAAATCCTCGTTAAGCTCTTTCTTTATCATAGAGGAAATATCCCGTGAAAAAATCTTTTTTTCGTACGTCTTTCTTAGGGATCTTCTCGTCCCTAGGGATATTTATGGGTGCGCATCTGGCAGAGGCGTGCCCCCATGAGACTCTCAAGAAAATCCCAGTTCATGTTGTTGTCGTGACAACTTTTGAAATTGGTCACGATGCGGGTGATGTTGCGGGTGAGTTTCAAAGATGGGTTGAGAAACTTCCTCTTACAGAAACATTTCCAGCTCCAGGAACAGAGCATGAGCTATTGCGTTATAATTCGTCATTACATGTTTTAGGTATGGTGAGCGGTGAAGGACCGACCCATATGGCGTCTGCGATAACGGCTTTAGTGCTTGATCCCCGTTTTGATCTTTCTCATGCTTATTTTATTCTTGCGGGGATTGCAGGGATTGACCCACGCGCAGGCACAATTGGCTCTGCTGCTTGGGCACATTATGTTCTAAATGGGGGTGCTGCGCATTTAATTGATTCGCGTGAAATTCCAGCTTCTTGGTCAGATGGGTTTACGCCTTTACAAGGCGCAACACCGAATGACCACCCACATCCGCCACTTCATTCTATTACAGGGGATGTACTTTTTGAGCTTAATCCTAGTCTTGTTCAGTGGGCATATAAGAGAACAAAAAATATCCCTCTTCCAGCCAGTAAAGAATTAGATAAAGTTCGTGCGCAGTATCGTGATTTCCCTCAAGCGCAGAAACAAGCTTCTGTCATGATGGGAGATACAATCTCAGCAGAAATTTTCTGGGTTGGCGGGCGTTTAAATGATTGGGCTGAACGTTGGATGCAATATTGGACAGATGGTAAAGGCAGATTTGTGACAACTGCCGAAGAAGATATTGGTCTTTGCCAAGCTCTTATGTTGCAAGCAAAAGCAGGGCGCGTTGACCCTCATCGTCTTTTAGTGCTTCGTACCGCAAGTAATTTTGATATGCCGCCTCTTGGAAAATCCCCTGCTGATATGTTGCAAGCAGAAGCGCATGAGGAAGGTTTTGCTGGTTTTAATGCCTCTATTGATGCTGCTTATGATGTTGCAAGCCCGATTGTGAAGGAATTAGCGACACATTGGGAGATTTATAAAGATCATATTCCACAATAAAATTTGCCTCTTTTAGAAAATAGAGGTTTTTCTAAACTGACCTAAATTTTACCCTTTCTTATTATTAATCAATAAGAAAGGGTTTTTATTGAATAGTAATTAATTTAATTAAGTAAAATAATATAAAAACATAGTGAGTATTTATTGTATATTATTAAATATTTTATGTATTTTTATTTTTATTCTTACAACAAAGTAATATATTTCTTTTATGCTATTTTCCATTGATTCTCCATATTCCGCGAGTCCTTTATGCGAAAAATAGATTTAACAAAAGATAAACCAATATTAAGGGTTATTTCAAAAAATGAACCTATTTATAAAGAAGACCTTTTTTATCTCATGGATGAGGCGGATCGTCTTCTCCGTCTTCGCCGTGCGCGTGAGAAATTACCCTCTCATATGAGGAAAGAAGAAGATGTTATCTGGGTTAATTTTCCTGATTTATAGAGAACGCCCTCTTATGAAGGCATAAAGCCAATAAGAGGGCGGTTTTAAAAGAGCATATTGTGAGGATTGTTAAAGATAGCGTGGCATAGGGAATTCATCTTCATCCCAATCGCCTTTTGCCCATTGCGTGCGTAATTCAAGAGCAAGCGCGTCTAAGTTATTCTGCATAATAGCAGCGCGAATACGGCGCATAAGTCTTTGATAATAAGCAAGATTATGCAATGTGAGGAGCATTGGTCCAAGCATTTCATTTGCACGGAAGAGATGGTGGATATAAGCGCGTGAATAACGCCCCGCAAGCGGACTATCATCTTCAGGAGAGATAGGGCGTGTATCTGTTGCAAAACGGGCATTGCGCATATTCATTGTACCGCGCTCTGTATAAGCACGCGCTGTGCGCCCCGCGCGCGAAGGCATAACACAATCAAACATATCACAGCCACGCATGACAGCACCAAGGAGGTCATCAGGCGTGCCAACACCCATGAGATAACGTGGTTTATCTTCTGGAAGAATCGGTGCTGTATAATCAAGGGTTGAGAACATAAGTTCTTGCCCTTCACCAACAGCGAGACCGCCAATGGCGTAGCCCTCAAAATCAAGAGAGGTGAGAGCTTGTACGGAGGCTTCTCTGAGATCGCGCTCTGTTCCCCCTTGCACAATGCCAAATTGTCCATATCCAGGACGGGTGATGAAGGCATTGCGTGAACGTTCTGCCCAGCGCATTGAGCGTTCCATAGAGGCTTTGAGGACGTCTTTTGTTGCAGGGAGTGCAGGACATTCGTCAAATGCCATTGTAATTGTGGCATCAAGCTTAAATTGAATATCAGTTGAACTCTCTGGGGTAAGGCGATGTTTGCTGCCATCAATATGAGAGCGGAAGGTGACACCATCTTCATCTAAATGGCGGAGCGGGCCTAAAGACATAACCTGGAATCCACCAGAATCGGTGAGGATAGGTCCCGCCCAATCCATCATTCTATGCAATCCACCAAGATATTGTACACGCTCAGCTGTTGGGCGTAGCATGAGATGATAGGTGTTCCCTAAGACAATGCCTGCCCCTGTTGCACGCACATTATCCATTGTGATGCCTTTAACGGTGCCAACAGTGCCAACAGGCATAAAGGTTGGTGTTGGCACAGAACCATGGGCAGTTTTTAACCAACCTGCTCGGGCTTTGCCATCTTGCCCTTCTTTTTGCCAATGCATGTGCGGGCTATGTGTAAAATCAGGGGAGGGGGAGAATTTTTGGGTCATGCGTTTTGAGAATCTCTTTCTAAGAAGCAAGCATCGCCATAGGAATAGAAACGCATTCCTTCAGAGAGGGCATAGCGATAAGCATTTTGCATTGTTTCTATCCCACTAAAAGCGCAAACAAGCATAAAAAGTGTTGAGCGTGGAAGGTGAAAATTTGTCATAAGCGCATCAACAATTTTAAAGCGATAGCCTGGCTTAATGAAGATAGAGGTTTCGCCTGACCATTCTTTTATCGTACCATTTTCTAGGGCGGCAGTTTCTAGAAGCCGTAAAGTTGTTGTACCAATTGCAATAATTCGTCCCCCATTTGCGCGTGTTTGATTAATAGCTTTCACTGTTTCTGCATCAATATGCCCCCATTCAGCATGCATTTTATGTTCTTCAATGGTGGGGCGTACGGGGAGGAATGTCCCCGCACCAACATGAAGGGTAAGTGTGCGATAATGGATATTTTTTTCTTGAAGTGTTTTTAGGAGAGAATCGGTAAAATGTAAGCCTGCAGTTGGTGCCGCGACAGCCCCACGATAATGAGAGAATATTGTGCGATAATCACTATCATCTTGAGCTGTTGGACCGTGGGGGCGATAAATATAAGGTGGGAGGGCTAACGCACCGCTTCGTTCAAGAAATGCATCAAAATCATCCCCTTCGACTGAAAAACGAAGTGTAATAGCCCCATCGCCTTCATTGGAAAGAATTTCTGCAGTGACCTCATCTCCTTGAAAAGTAAGAATATCTCCCGCGCGGAGACGGCGTGCATTGCGCGCCAAAGCATGCCATTGCCCCTCGGGAAGAATGCGATCCAATGTGATGCCGATTTTTGCTTCGCCGCGATAGGCTTTTAATTGAGCACGAATGACTTCTGTATTATTGGCAATAAGGAGATCCCCTTCTTTTAAAAGAGAGGGGAGATTATAAATCTGTTTGGAGAGAAGCTGAAGAGAGGGATTCTCTTGTGAGGGGGGAATCACATGTAAGAGTTTAGCTGATTCACGAGGGCGTGCAGGCTCGGTCGCAATCGCGCTATTGGGAAGCGTAAAATCAAAAGGGGCTAAATCATCATTCATGGTATGTTATTCTTAAAGCGGTAGGGAGATTATTCAAGTCCCTACCGCTTTTGAGGAAAGTTATTTTATTATTGTGGGTTTTTATTATTATTAACTTGGTTTTGCAAGGCATCAATTAGTGTTTGCACATCCCCATTATGACGGGTCAAATAGCTTCTATAATCAACCCGCTGTGTGAAGCGCATACTTGCCCCTTCCCCAAAAAGATCAACCACTTTAGGAGGTTTCCCATTAACAACAACAGCCATATTAATATCTGGTTGTTGTGGACGGCTAATGAGAAGACCAACTTTTTCACCAGAAGGTGTGGTGAGGCTGGTTGTGATTTTAAGAGAGACATTTTGATAAGCGCCGATTTTACTCGTCACTGCATAAAGAAGAACTTGATCAAAAAGGGCAAGATATTTCTTTTGCTGCTCTGGTGTTGCAACTTTCCAGTAACTCCCTAAGCAATAACGCCCAATCGCAGCGATATCGACATTTTTTTTGAGGAGTGGGAGAATCTCTTTTTGTTTTTCTTCAAGAGAGACTGGAGAATTTAGAATATGTGAAAGCTCGCCCCCAAAAGAGGCTACAAAATCTGTTGCTTCTGAGGCATGTGCTTTTGGCGCGTAAAGAGAGGGGAGAAGAAACATCGTCCCTGCGGCAAGAGCGGAAAAGGAGCGGCGTGTAAGGCGGTGGAGCATTGTGAGGAATCTCCTAGAATTAATACCAATCTGGTGTTGTGGCGCGGTTATCATGGTCTAGAGAATCAATTTGAGCTTGACGATTTTGTTGCCATGCGCTGCGAAGATACGCATAAGGGTCAAGGCTTTGGCGTTCTAGAGCATCAAGCTGGTCTGTGCTATCGGCGAAAGTATTAAAGGTTCCAAGGATATTATATCCCCAGTTAAAATCAATCAGCCCATATCCACGTGGTACATAGTTAATGGGGGTAAGACCCTGACCAATCGCATATCCTGTTGCATCACGGAAGCTGCTTGGCCCCATGAAAGGGATGAAAAGATAGGGACCTGTTTGAACACCCCATAAAGCGAGTACCATTCCAGGGTCAGTTTCATGCTGTTTATAGCCCGCATAGCGTGCAACATCAAAGAATCCCGCAACACCTGCTGTCATATTGATGAGATAACGCATAAAAGCATCACCTGCGCGGCGTGGTTTGCCAGCACCCATATCTGAGAAGAAGACAGCTGGTTCACGCCAAGTTTGGTTAACATTGGCAATGGAGTTTCTTACCCCTTCTGGGATGTTGTTTTTCCATGCACGACCAACAGTGCGAAGTGCGTGATGATAGGTCCACATATTAAAATCGAACATTTTGCGATTGAGAGGCTCATAAGGGTCATGAGCGATTTTATAATCTTCAAGCGCTTCTGGGTCTTTTGGAGGGGGGGGTCTGATAGAACTGCAAGCCGTGAGAGAAAGTAGGAGAACGCTACTTAATAATGTGCGCATTTTCATCGTTTTCTTAACATTGCGCGGCTTCGTGCTTCCAATGCGCACCATTATCATGCTGCTCCTTTAAATATCTAATCCTAAATAATGTCAAACCTCACTCTTTCCATAGGGGCAGGAGTCATGAGGGGAGGAAGAGGTTAGGGAAGGGAACCATCACCCTCATATTTTTAAATGAGAATATACCCTTTGAGCGATAACCTTATAGTATCTTTATCGTTTCTTCTTCTTTGCGTCTATCCTAAAAATTTTATGATCGCTGTCTTTCTTTTCTGAAACGCCTCTCTAAGGGTTGCAATTTTACGGAAAACGGGTGAAGAGGAAGGATATCTTTAGGATTTTAAAGATTTTTGACGCTCTTGCGATATGCGCTTAAGACTCTCTTTCTCTTTGGGGCGGGCGTATAGAGGGTTATTGATAGAAGGAATGGAAACGAATGTCTGGTTTTTCTTTGCGGCTATCTGGCGTTGTCGCGGCATTTACAGCATTTACTTTGCTTAGCGGGACAGCTCTTGCACATCCTAAAGTTAAGGTTGAAGAATGGGGTAAACTCCCATCTGGTGAGAGTGTTAAAATTGCCACTTTAAATAATGATCATGGGATGCAAGTACGTGTTATCAGCTATGGTGCTATCGTACAATCTGTTGAAGTCCCTGACAGACTTGGTCAAAAAGCTGATATTGTTCTTGGCTATCCAAATTTAGAGGGTTATGTTGCCCATAATTATGACCCACATTTTGGGGCTCTTTTAGGGCGTTTTGCTAATCGTATTGCGCATGGCACCTTCACATTAGAAGGAAAGACATATCACACGCCAATTAATGATGCGCCAAATACGCTTCATGGTGGTCCTGATAGTTTTGATCGTAAATTATGGAAGATAGTTGATAGCGGTACAAACGCCGCTGGTGCCTATGTCAAGCTTCGCATGGTCAGCCCTGATGGAGATGAAGGTTTCCCAGGGAAGTTAACAACAACAGTGACCTATAATGTTGGGAATGACAATGCGTTGACCCTTCATATTCAGGCAGAGACAGATGCGCCGACAGTTCTCAATCTTTCAACCCATGGCTATTGGAACTTGAATGGTGAGGGTTCTGGCACGATTGAACCAGAGCAACTCCAAATTTTAGCTGATGGATATATTCCTACAGATGCGAATTCTATCCCAACAGGGAAAATTGCGCCTGTAGGGGGGACGGTGTTTGATTTCCGCGATTTCAAAGCTTTAGGTGCGGATTTGCGGAGTGCTGATCCACAAATGCAAGCACCGCGCGGCTATGATAAGAGCTGGGTCATTCGGGGTGATTATAATGCAAAACCACGTTTGGCGGCGCGTTTAAGAGATATGCGCTCTGGTCGTATGATGGAGATTCTTACCAATCAACCAGGTTTGCAGGTCTATACGAGCAATTCTCTTGATGGGCGTTATGTTGGTCCTTCAGGGGCGACATATCGTCAAGGGGATGCGGTTGCGTTTGAGCCACAACATTTCCCAGATAGCCCTAATCAGCCAAATTTCCCAACGACAGAACTTAAGCCTGGTCAGCGTTATGATGTGACAAATATCTTCCGCTTCTCAACATTTACAATGGATGAGAAAAGCACGCCTCAAAAATAGGTCTTAAAAATACCGATTTCCTTTATATGCCTTCGGGATATATCGGAGGAGAAATGGGGAAAATGATCTTTTCACAAAGATCTTTTCCCCATTTTTAAAAGAATACACACAGAGTCCCCCGCTTAATTGTCCCCCGAATTGGGGATAAGTTTCGTGTGATGATGATATTTCGCTCAGTAAAAAAGAAAAAATATTTTTTCGTTTTTTTTAGGCGAGTCGCATCTTTTATTCACGTTATCCACAATTCTTTACACAGAGTGATACGCAATTTTGTCCCCCGAATTGGGGATAAAATTTCCGTTTATACGGTGTTTTTTCTTCTTAGAGGGACTCTGTAGGCTGTTCAATTTTGACAATGCGTGCGGGGTTACCCACAGCTGTCGCATAAGCGGGGATATCTTCAAGAACAACAGAGGCAGCACCGATGCGGGCATAAGAACCAATTTCAATATGTCCGAGAATTTTTGCGCCTGCGCCAATCATCACGCCTTTTCTGATGATAGGGTGACGATTCCCTGTATTTTTTCCCGTCCCACCAAGGGTGACATTTTGGAAGAGAGAGACATCCTCTTCAATAATTGCTGTTTCGCCAATGACAATTCCAGTCCCGTGATCGAAGGAAACGCGTTGGGCAATGCGTGCTGCAGGATGGATATCAATGCTAAAACGTTCATTGACGCGGCTTTGCATATGATAAGCAAGAGGGTAGCGCTTTTGCTTCCAAAGATGATGAGAGATACGATAGGCTTGGAGAGCGTGCCACCCTTTAAAAAATAAGAAGGCGGTTGGAAGATCAGGACAGGCAGGATCGCGTTCTAAAATGGCAAGAAGATCGTCACTTGCAGCCCGTGTGATAGAGGGATCTTCATGAAGAGAGTTTGCAACAAGTTCCCTTAAAACGGGTTCTGTGAGAGATCTATCTGTTAATTTTTCGCCTAAAAGAGAGGCGAGCGCAGAAGCAAAATCGCGATGTTGACAAATATTAACAGAGAAAAGGTCAGAGATAAGGGGATCATCGCACCCACATGCCTCTGACTGCATTTTCGTCCAAAATTCGGAGAGAGAATAAGAAATCTTGAAAGAATCAGGAGAGGACATAGGGGGCGTTTATAATCCCATCGCTTTAAGGATAAATTTCTTCCGAAGAGAGGGTGCGTGCTCAAGGGTGAAAAGTCCGAAAGATCTGAGACGCGTAAGAAGAAATTTTTTATTACTAAAAATGCGTTCCATCATATCACATCCTGCAAGCATTGCGAGATTATGAGGGCGCGTCATGCGTTGATAATTTTCTAAAAGCGTTTTGGCACCAAGATCATGTTGATTCTGAAAAGCGGCTATAAGCAAGGGGGTGAGATATTTTACATCGCGAAAACCAACATTCATGCCTTGCCCTGCAACAGGATGTAGACCATGTGCAGCATCGCCAATGAGAAGAAGCCTATGAGCGTGGTAAGAATGTGCATATTGAGAAGAAAGAGGATAGATCCATCTTTTTCCAATATGGGTGAGGGCACCAAGATGCAGATCTCCCAATCTTTCAGAAATATAATGGGTAAGAGCTTCTTGAGAGAGATTTTGAAGGCGATTTATTTGGGACTCTTGATCGGTTATGACAATTGCCGAACGGTGAGAGGCTCCGTCTTTTGAGGGGAGAGGGAGGCGCGCAAAAGGTCCTGAAGGAAGAAAATGCTCTAATGCACTGCCATAATGGGGTTTCTCATGTGTGATGACCGTTACAAGTGCATTTTTATGATAAGGGATCGTGGTAAGAGGGATTTTAGCTTGTTGGCGTAAATGAGAGCGCCGCCCATCCGCAGCAATGAGAAGAGGGGCGGTAAATTCTTGTGTGCCACATCGAATATGAACATGATCTTCTTTAAAAGAAAATTCCCCCTCATTTGGGGAGAGAATCGTAATATTTTCATATTTCTGTAAGTTTTTTGCACAAGAGGCTAAGAGATCATAGGCCTCAACCATCCAGCCAAAGGCACGATCTTCTGGTGCATCCGCCTCATTAAAACTAAGGATATGTTTTTTGTGAGAAGAAGCACCTTGAGGGCTATCAATAACGTCAATGCGCGTTATCGCTTGTGGGATATGAGGGAGGTCTTGCCAAATCTCAGATTCTTCCAAGAGAGGGCGAATACCCTCAGCAAGTGCATAAGCACGCCCATCAAGCGCAGGATTGGGCTCTGTTATCAGGGGATTACGCTCAAGAATAAGGATTCTTAATCCTTTTTGAGCTAAGAGACAGGCAAGTGTACTGCCAACTGGTCCTGCACCATTAATGCAAAGATCATAAGACTGGTTTTTGGGTTGTAGAGATGTGTGAAGATGCGAATGGCTCATTTTTTCCCCCTGCTTCTTTCCTAGCCGCTCTTGCAAAAGAAAAGAAGGGATAAAAAGAAAGAAAAAGCAGAGAAATTTTCTCTATTTCTTTCTTGTAGTATCTTTCTTATATTTATATCTCCGATTAAGATGATAACCATCTTTATCTATAGTGAGGACAAGATGCGTAATTCTTTTATTCTAGCGTCTCTTATTGCTGTTGGTACAGCTTTATCATCGCCATCATTTGCAGCCTCTAAAACGGCGCCAACTGCTGGAGCAAGCGCAGCACAAACACCATCCCCATCAAGTGCTGCCACGCCTGCACCTGCTGTTGCGAGTGGGAAAGTTGTTTTCCCTAATTCTATTCCCGCAGAATTTTCTTCGCTTTCTGTTGGTAAGGCAAGAATGAAAGCTTGTGTTGCACAATATAACCAAAATAAGACCACAGGGAATAATGGTGGTCTTAAATGGATCCAAAAAGGTGGTGGATATTGGTCAGAATGTTCAAAACATCTTAAAGCTCTTGCCCCTGCACAACCTACAGCAGCCGCAGCGACTCCAGCCTCAAAACCTGCTGCTAAATAAAATGCGTTAATCCTCTTCTTTAAGGTTCCTTAAAGAAGAGGTGCACCAGCCCAGTGCCACCATTTTGCCGCTTGAGGAAGAGCCGTAAGGTGGTGGGCTGCTTTTTGTGCTGTTTCTGCATCTTTAAAAAGCGCGAAACAGGTTGCTCCTGAGCCGCTCATGCGGCTTAAAAGCCTATTTGGGAGAGTGTCGAGCTGTATAAGAACTTCTTGAATAAGAGGTTGTTCTTCGATAGCGGGTTTTTCAAGGTCATTTCTCGTTCTTTCTAAGAAAGCGATAAAATCTTCTAATCTCTCCCACCCATTTTCTGGAAAGGAGATTTTATTTTTCTCTTGTCGTGTGGCGGGGAACGCACCTCTTTTAAAAATAGCGGGGGTTGAAACGGCGACACCAGGATTAACGAGTAAAATACCAAAATTGGGCAAGGGGGGGACAGATTCTAAAATTTCACCAACGCCTTGCATACGTGTTGTTTTTTCTTCCAAACAGACAGGAATATCAGCTCCAAGAAGCGGTGCAATTTCTTGTAGAAGCGCGTAGGGCGCGTGCCAATATTTTTGAAGTAAGCGCAACATGGCTGCAGCATCGGCAGAGCCGCCTCCAATCCCTGAAGCGATGGGAAGCTCTTTGATGAGTTCACTCTCAAAAGGGAGAAGCGTTTCTTGTGTCCCTTTTTGGAGGAGTTTTTCTTTAAGAAGAGAAGCTGCTTTTAAGACAAGATTATCTGAAGAGGCACTTAATTTATCCGAGAATCTTCCAGAAATATGGAGAAGATTTTCTGTATTTTGTTGATTTTCAGTTTTTTTTAAGAGAAGGCGGTCACATGCTCCCGCAAAAATCGCAAGACTATCTAAAAGATGATAGCCATCCTCTCTTTTCCC
Organism: Pseudomyrmex flavicornis; assembly: GCA_014825475.1. NCBI lineage: Eukaryota > Metazoa > Arthropoda > Insecta > Hymenoptera > Formicidae > Pseudomyrmex > Pseudomyrmex flavicornis. Next base: position 38,096 of record QVNW01000030.1, read on the forward strand.
TGTGATATGAAGAAAAAGATTAATTTTAGCATGTGCGGTTTCGTGAAGAAGCATCAGATCTCTCCAAGCCAGAGGGCTGTTTTTGTAAAGGGCTTTTCTTTAGGGGGGCGGGCATCTTATATAGAGAGGCTCATTATATTATACAGACTGTGATGAGAAGTTTTTATAGGGAGTTTTGTTAATTCGTGGATGTGACCTCTTCTTATCATTCTCAAGAGAGAAATATGGATGATCTTATCTCTTTGCAAGATATGATTTCTGCACTGCAATTTCAAGTAGATTGGGGTGTTGAGGAGATTATTGAGGATTCTCCGACTGATTTCTTTGTTCAAAGAGAGCGTGCTGAGACGCAGAGACAGAATAGTCAACAGAGCAATGGAAGACAGTTAACGGCAAGCGCAGTTTCTCAAGAACAGCGGGTAAGAGGGCATGCCAATAAAGAGGATAATGAGAAAGTTTCTCATAAAAAAAGAGACAGAAGAGATGAGATTTTTCTACAAGAGGCTCAAAATTTTGAAGAAATTTTAGAAAGAGCTTCAAAATTAGAGGATTTCGCCCCTCCGCGCTATGCGACAAACCCTGTTCGTCCCTCTTTTGTTGCGGGCGCAAAATTGTTGATTATTGGCGAAACACCGAGCGATGAAGAAGATCGGAGCGGGCGTGTGTTTGAAGGGCGTGAGGGGCAGATTTTGACAGAAATTCTGAGTTCTCTAGGGATTAAAAAAGAAGAAATTAGCCTATGTGCGGCATTTCCTTGGCGTATTCCAGGTATCTATTCTGGGCAAGCTTTGCCTTCTTATCTCTTTGAGCGTGCGCGCGTGATTTTAGAAGCGATCATATGCGAGGCCCAGCCGCATTATATTTTAAGTTTGGGGCAGAATCCGCTCAATCTACTTTTGGGGCAGAAAGTGTCATTGAGACAGAATCGGGGGAAGATTCATCATTTGACGATTCGCGGGGTAGAGAATCCCGTTTTTCTTATAGCTAGCTATGGACTTACACAAGTCCAAAATACGGCAGCAATAAGGCAAAGCTTTTGGCGGGATATGATTATTCTGGCGGAAAATATGGGTTTTTAGAGAAAGTTTTAGCTTAAAAATTCATGTGGTACTATTTTACCTAATTTTCGTTATTTTCTAGGGGATAAAAAATAAAGAAAAAAAAGAGAAAATTTTATCGAAAAATATAAGAAAACCCTTATTGGACACTAGATTTTTCTTAAGACAAAATATAAGATATCGAAGCATATTTTTTATCTTTGTTATAAAAAATCTTGCTCTCTATTAAAAACGCATTTAGATATCCCTCTATTATGCGAAGGATATTCCCATCGGTTTCTGTTGTGTCAGCGCGCGCGATTTTAGTGAGTGCGGCCATTTTAGCAGGAACCTCATTCTTTCCAGCAGGTGCGTCTTATGCGCGCTCTGTTTCATCAACTCCAGATAATGCGAATGACGAAGTTTCTTTTGCAGAAGTGCGTTCTTCCCTTGGCGGAGAAGAGGTTGCTTTCCCGCGCCCGCTTTCTGCAGAAAATGTAAAACGTTATCGTGCGATTTTTCATGCCTTGCGTGAAGGGGATTTACAAAAAGCTGCACAATATACAGCCTTATTAAAAGATAAAATCCTTCTTTCCGATGTGTTGGCTGAAACATATCTTCGCTCTGAAGCGCATCCGACAATTTTGCAACTGCATCAATGGCTGAAAGAATATCCATCTTCTCCAGATGTACCTGCGATTGAGATGCTTCTTCGGACGCTTGATAGTGCCTATGCGATGAATGCGCCGCTTCATAAGGGGAGCACTCCTATTTTAAAGAGAGGGGATGATGCTTCTGATTTTATGAATATGAAAAATAGCCTTTCTCTTGCGAAGGTCTTTACAAGAAATATCGCTTTAGAGCGTAAGGTCCAAGAGATGGTCTCTCACGGTGTGAAGGGGGGATATTCTGCGCTTGCATTGATTGAGCATAGTGAAGGCATAAATCCAGCTTATAAATCTCATCTTTATGGGGATGTTGCTTTAGGCTTGTTAAGCCAAGGTTGTGGGCGTGATGCGCTCCGTATTGGTACAAAAGCTTTTGAACTAGATAAGAAAAAAGTGGGATTTCCTGCTTTTGTGGCAGGTCTTTCGGCATGGCATGAAGGGAATATGGAAGCGGCTTATTTTCTTTTTGAATCAGCTGCAAACTCAACCATTATAGAGGGTGATATTCAAGCGGCAGCGGCTTTCTGGGCTGCGCGTGTGCAATCACGCCGCCATAAAACGCATGAATCGATGATCTGGTTGCATCGTGCAGTGCTGCATCACCAAAGTTTTTATGGGCTTTTAGCGCAAGAAAGCTTGAAGAATGGAGGTGTTGAGGAGACACATCTTCAAAGATTAGGATCTGATGTTGTTCTTACCTCCCATAATCTTTATTCTCTTGGAGAAGTTGATATTGAAGCTGTCATGATGATGGAGCAAGGACGTCATCTTTTTGCGCTTTTACAAATTGGTGAGCAAGGACGTGCAGAAGCACTTATGCGCCGCATATGGCCTGATACCCTTTCTGATTTAGCGCGTGCACGCTCGTTGCAGCTTGTTGCAAAAGCTGCAGGAATGACGGATCTTTCCTTGCAAATGAGAGAGATATTAGATCAATTAAATCATCAAAATTTAAAAGAAAATATTGGTCAATTACCCCATTTGCAGCCTCAAAAAGGGTTCCATATTGATCCTGCTCTTGTTTATGCGGTTGCGCATGTCGAGTCGAATTTTAATCCTGACGCAGCATCTTCTGTTGGTGCTGTTGGGATGATGCAAATACGTCCAGGAACAGCGAATTTTATAACAACAAAACATGTGAATTTTGATGAACATGGGGCGGCAATCTTCCATATTCCTGCGGATATGACACATAGGCTTTGTGACCCTGCTTATAATTTAGAGGTGGGGCAGCTTTATTTGCTTTATCTTGCTGATGCTGTGTCCAAATCAGATGGTTCTGAGATAGGTCACACTGGTGATTTATTGCGTGTATTAGCCTCTTATAATGCAGGGCCTCAGGCGATTATTCGTTGGGAAACATTGCAAAATGGGCAGCATGATCCTCTTTATTTTGTGGAGACCCTCCCAAATGTGGAAACACGCCAATATGTGCATAAGGTGATGACCTCAACCTGGCTCTATGCGCACCATATGGGCTTAGGGGCACCTTCTTTAACTTCTTTAGCCCATGCGCGTTGGCCTTCTTTCTCACAAGAGAAATATGTAGAAGGCTCTCCGAGCTGAGGATAAAGAGATAGGGATGATTCTCGCGTTAAATTGATGTTATTAAACCAATTTTTAGAATTTTTTTCTCATGAAATAGAGTAATATCCCCTCTTATTATCACCTAAGCGGACATTATCACTTAGAGATTAAGTGTGGGGATATTATAATAAAGTATTGAGGGTTTCTTTCTTTTCTTATCTAGTCGCATAGATGTGAAGGGAAAAATTCTTTGCTTTACTTGTTTCTCGACTGTAAATTCCGTTAAAAGGGGCTTATCCTTTTTATCGGAAAGGTGAGTGAGTATAATGATGCCGTATTCTCAGGGGGAGTGGTTCCGTCTGTTCTAGTAGGTGTCAAAATAGGAGCAGTTCTAACCATGGCTATTAATTCCGTTGTTGAGAGTGTTACGGCTCGAATTATTAAACGTTCACAAACATCACGCCGTCATTATCTCTCTCTCATGGAACGCAATCGTGCGAAGGGTGTTTTACGTCCACAATTAACATGCAGTAACCTTGCACATGCGATCGCAACATCTGATGATGTTGAGAAAAAAGAGTTTATGCAAGGCGCGGTGCGAACCAATATCGGAATTATTACCACTTATAATGATATGCTTTCTGCGCATCAGCCTTATGCGCATTATCCTGCACAAATGAAACTCTTTGCCCATGAAGTCGGGGCAACATGTCAAGTTGCAGGGGCTGCACCTGCAATGTGTGATGGTGTGACGCAAGGGCAAGAAGGGATGGATCTTTCCGTCTTTTCACGCGATGTTATCGCACAATCAACAGCGATTGGCTTATGCCATGGGATGTATGAAGCAGTCGCTCTTTTAGGGATTTGTGATAAAATCGTTCCAGGTCTCTTAATGGGAGCACTTCGATTTGGGCATCTTCCAACAATGCTCATTCCTTCAGGTCCTATGACCTCTGGCTTGCCTAATAAAGAAAAAGTACGGATTCGCCAGCTTTATGCTGAGGGTAAAGTAGGTCAAGAAGAGCTCATGAAGGCAGAAAGTGCTTCTTACCATGGTGAAGGTACCTGCACATTCTATGGTACAGCCAATACGAATCAGATGATGGCAGAGTTTTTAGGTCTTATGATGCCTGATTCTTCCTTTATCCCTGTGAATACGCCGCTTCGTCAAGCAATGACACGGGCGGGTGTTCATCGTTTGGCTGAAATCAGCCTTAGCCGCTCAAATGTAACCCCGCTTTATGAAGTCGTGACAGAAAAAGCAATTGTGAATGCAGCAGTTGGCTTGATGGCGACAGGGGGCTCTACCAATCATACAATTCATCTTCCTGCTGTGGCACGTGCGGCTGGGATTATTATTGATTGGGAAGATCTCTCAAGACTTTCAGATGTTGTGCCAACATTATGTAAGGTTTATCCAAGTGGACCTTCAGATGTGAATCGCTTCCATGAGGTTGGCGGGATTGGAACTGTCATTTCTGAATTACGCTCTGCTAGGCTCCTTCATGAAGATGTTAAAACTGTTGTTGGGACGGGGATTGGAAATTATGCTCAGCGCGCCTCTTTAGCAGAAGATAATAAGATTTCTTACAGCCCTGCGAAGCCTTCTCTTGATAAAGAGATTTTAGGTGATGTTCAAAACCCCTTCCATAAAACAGGTGGTTTGAAGCTCCTAAAAGGCAATATTGGGCGCGGTATGTATAAATCGAGTGCAATTGCCGATAAATATCTCACGATTGAAGCTCCCGCACGTGTGTTTGAAACCCAGCATGCTGTAAAAAAAGCACAGCAAAATGGTGAGTTTGATAGAGATGTTGTCGTGATTGTTCGTGGTCAAGGACCACGTGCGAATGGGATGCCTGAGCTCCATGGTCTTATGCCATGTTTAGGGGTGGAGCTTGATAAAGGTCATAAAGTTGCGCTTGTAACAGATGGTCGTCTTTCTGGTGCAAGTGGAAAAGTTCCCGCTGTGGTTCATGTTGGACCAGAAGCAGAAATGGGAGGCCCGCTTGGCAAGGTGCGTGATGGAGACATTGTGCGTGTGTGCGCTGTGACTGGCGAACTCGAAGCCCTTGTTGACGTTAAAGAGTGGGAGAAGCGTGAGGCAGTACGTCCTGCACGCGCAGTAGCTGGTACGGGTCGTGAACTTTTCACATTGCTACGTGATTTTGCACCAACGGCAGAAGAAGGTGCATCTGCTACTTTAGCAATGATGGAGCGTGAACTTGATCGGATTGGCGATGATATTGAAGGAGGTACAGAAGTATGAGTGAGATTTCAAAACTTGATGCCGTGATGGATCGTAGCCCTGTTATGCCTGTTTTGGTGGTAAAGGATGTTGCACAAGCACGCCCATTAGCACAAGAATTGGTCGCAGCTGGTCTTTCTACTTTGGAAGTAACACTTCGTACAGAATGCGCTTTAGATGTTATTTCTGAAATGTCGAAAGTTGAAGGGTCTCTTGTCGGTGCTGGTACGGTCTTAAATGCGCAACAGGTTGAGCAAGCTGTTAAAGCAGGTGCAAAATTCTTGGTAAGCCCAGGTCTTACACAAGAAGTTGTTGATGCAGCCCGTAAATTTGATGTGCCGCTTCTCCCTGGTGTGGCAAATGCGAGCGATATTATGCGTGGTCTTGAAATGGGGCTTCGCCGCTTTAAATTTTTCCCTGCTATGGTAAATGGTGGTATTCCTGCATTAAAGGGCTATATCTCTGTTTTTGGCAGTCAAGGTCTTCGTTTCTGCCCAACAGGTGGCATTACAGAAGCAACTTATAAAGACTGGTTGGCACTTCCTGGTGTGGCATGTGTTGGCGGTTCTTGGATTACTTCAGGTGGCGCAAGCCCAGAAGAAGCAGGCAAGCGCGCACGTGCTTTAGGGATTGTCTAATCTTTAAGCGATTTTATCTTTTTCTTAGAAATGAGTGTTAAAACTGTTTCAAAGAAAAGGAAAGCTGTAAAAAGGGAGTGGGAAACCACTCCCTTTTTATTTTATGCTTTTTCATTGTAAAAATTGTAACGAAAGAGAATAAGGCTATGAAACTCGTGTAATTGCCCGTCTTTTTCTTCTAACAGGTCAGTAAAATAGGAAAGGGCTGTATTTGGGTCTGTTTTGAAGAAGTTATTAAAGCTTTCAATCTGCCTTTTTCGTGTTGCAACAAGTTTCCCGTAATTTAATTTGAGATGATTTATAGTATCTTGATGCTCAGATTTTTTTGCCTCAATTTTTCCACTAAATGAATAGATAAATTTTTCTGAACAATTTTGTTCTAAAGGAGAGATGGGAAGAATCTTATTCTTTTTATACTGCTCACAATGTTCTTTTTTTCCGCAAGAGATGAGTAAATTATTATAATTGAGATCTTCTTTTGAGCACTTACTTTGAGGGCGAACATGCTCTATATGAGAGTTCTCTATTTCTATTTTACTTTCACAATAGCAACATAAATATTTTTGTTCCTGTAAGAGATGTTCTTTTAAGTCGCATTTTACGTCTCCTTTAAGATCTTTATATCTTTTTTAGGATTTTTCTTTTTCCATTGAGAGAAGGCGGCTGGTTCCTCTCCTTTTTGAATATGTCTCATTTTTGTTTTTGTCGAAATTCAGCATAATGAAGGCTATTATCGGCATATGTAATTTCTGGGTCATCTCCGATAAGGTCTCTGAGTTTGTCTATTGAGTCTCTTGCATCTTTTAACGCACCTCTATCAAGTGTTTCATAGATCTTTTTGAAAGCCTCTTGAATTTCAGTAGGGCGTGTTGTTTCTAATCCCATCAGATCTTCTAAGATGCGTTCAGCGGTTTTCCCATAAGATTCGCTTGGTTTGCTGATTTGTAGGTCATTTTTCTCATCTTGTTCCAAAATGAAAAGATTTTCGGGTTTGAGATGTGTTATAATATGTGGTGAATGGGTTGATATAAGGAACTGTAAATTTGGAAAAGTCTCTTTTATTCCTGGAATAGCTAAGATTTGCCAAGCGGGGTGAAGATGCAAATCAAGTTCATCAATCATAACGACGCCCTCACCTTCGAGGGGATTTTTTCTCATGGGATTCGCGATTGCGAGGCGGCGTGCGAGATCGCCAATAAGGGCGAGCAAGCATTTTTCACCGTCAGATAATTGATTGACGATAATGATTTTCTCATTTTTACAAACTTCCATGCATAAATTTGGTTTTCTACGAACGCGGAGTTTTGTGAATCCAGGCATGAATGTTTCTATTGCGCGCCTGACAGCATCTAATTGTGGATCTGGTAAATTTTCTTTATCTTCATTTTCGATATCTTCTCTTTCACGGAACCATTCAAAAAAAGTACGAAAATTCCCAGCAGATGTGAGACTCTCATCATAAGCGGAAAAGAGCTTAAATTTATGGCGTGTCCGTATTTTAAGCGGAATATCAATGACGGAACGATTAACGGGATAATAAACAAAAAGAGGAATATTGATCTTTTCATTCTTATTTTGAAATTCTTCGTGGATTTTTTGTGCGAGTTCTATTACTTGTCCTAGGTTGGATTCAGGATTTTCTTTAGGATTGGATTTTATATTTTGTTCCATTAGTAATTTTATATATTGAATATATAGAGGGTTTTCTGAGAGTTTATCAATTATTTCCATATATTTTTCGAATGTCATGAAAAGAGTCTTTTTACGGTGCTTCTCTACCAACTTATCGAGTTCTTGTCTTATTACTAAGATAGAATCACGATGAGGAGATTTTATATTTGGTTCTTCTTTCCACCCTTTTCGTGATTTTACATAGGACCACCTATATTCTTCTTTATTTGTTTTAAGGGTGAGCTCTAAGCGAGAGATTTTTTCTCCATTTTGAATATCATCTTCACGAATAGGACGCCCGCTTGCTTTTGGCGTCTGAATTCTATTGACCAACTAAGAAAGTAAGAGAGAGGCGGCATCTAGGAGTGTTGTTTTACCAGCGCCATTTTTGCCGATAAAAACATTTATATTTTTATCAAGAGTGAGGTTGATATCGTGAGCGCTGCGGAAGTTTTTTAATGAGAGTTTAGTAATATACACAGCAAAAATCCATGAGATGCCAATAGCGAAATTTCATCATATCGGGAATGTAAGTATAAAGGAAGAAATTTTATAAAAAAGAATTTTTCTATAAGTCGTAGATATATGTTTATTCTTTGCTTTTCCCATTGAAAAAAGAAGATTATAAGCCGTAATATCATTCAGATTATTTTTAACGCTCTTAGAATATTCTTATGAAGCTTAAATGTGAAGGGGGCACGCATATGCTGAAACAAAGTCTTTATATATGTTCTCTATTTTTAGGGCTTTGTGATATGAAGTTAGCTCTTGCGGAAACGTGCCCTTATGAGATGAGTCATTTGACGCAAATAAGTTCTTCAGTTAGTCGGGTGAGTGATGAGGGTGTTCTTTTAAAAGATGGGCATTCTGTACGTATGTCAGATGCGCTTTTAGCCCTTATTGAGCCGAATAAGAATTTTCGTTTTTATGGTGTTAAGGGATTGAAGCCGCAAGATTTTTGGGCATTCGCTGTTTCTTCTGATGGTGGAAAAGAGATTATGTGCCCGCAAAAGGCAGAGATTGTGAAAGGTCCTTATCCTGGCTCAAAAGAATATGATATGATTAAGCTTGGGGGAGAGGGGCAGTCTCTTTTACCAGATGAAGGAAATTCAGAGGGTGGCTTGCCCAAGAGTGAAGGAAAGCACCCATGAAAATTGCTTTTACAGCGGTTGAGACTGAAAATGCGCAATGCGCTTTGAAAGAATTGGTTGAACGCTATGGGGATGTATCCTTAGAGGAAGCGGAAGTCCTTGTATGTCTCGGTGGTGATGGGTTTATGTTGGAAACACTTCATCATCATTTAAGATGTGATATTCCTGTTTTTGGAATGAATTATGGGACTGTTGGTTTTTTGATGAATCAAGTGGAGGATCCTGAAGGTAAGGATCTTATGGATCGCTTGAGAGAAGCACAACAAACCATGATTACGCCGCTTCATATGGAGGTTCTGACAACTGATGGAGAGAGAAAAGAAGGTTTAGGCTTTAATGATGTCTTTATCTATCGTCAAACGCGTCAGACAGTTTGTTTAAGTATTGAAATTGATGAAAAGATGCGGCTGCCTGAATTACGCTGTGATGGTATTGTCATGTCAACGCCAGCAGGATCGACAGCCTATAATCGTTCTACAGATGGGCCGATTATTCCTTTGGGGGTAGAGTTGCTCTCTCTCATGCCGATTTGTCCTTTTCATCCACGTCATTGGCGTGGGGCTCTTCTACCTGAAGAGGTTGTTGCGCGTTTTAAGCTTTCTGATACGGATAAACGCCCAGCTTCTGCAGTAGCGGGTCCTACAGAAATTCATAATGTGAAAGAAGTTGTGGTTAGAGCAGAGCCTTCACGGCGGGTGACGCTTCTTTTTGACCCCCATCATTCTCTTTCTGAACGTATTATTGCAGAGCAATTTTCAGGATAAGACGAAAAGGGGCGGGATATTTTCCCGCCCCTTTTCTTTTAGAAGGATTGGTAACTCTTTTAGAGAATAGCTGTTAAAAGAGGCTTACCATCAAAATGGGCAAAAAGATTATGGACAATATTTTCACCCATTTTTCTTCTTGTTTCAACAGTTGCAGAAGCTTGATGCGGCTGAAGGACAGTATTTTTCAAGCTTAAAAATTCAGGATTAATTTTAGGTTCATTTTGGAAGACATCCAAGCCCGCACCTGCGATTTTCCCTTCTTTTAAGGCGAGAAGGAGGTCATGCTCATTAATGACAGTTCCGCGGGAAATATTGACAAGGAGAGAGTCTTTTCCAAGGGCGTTGAGAATCTCACCATTAACAAGCCCTGCTGTTTGCGGTCCGCCAGAAACAGCAATCACAAGAATATCTGACCATTCTGCAAGCTCTTTGAGAGTCGGGATAAAATGGAAGGGGCTTTCTTTTTGATGACGATTATAATAGGCAATTTCCATATCAAAAGCATGGGCTCTTTTGGCAATCGCTTGCCCAATATTTCCAAAACCAGCAATCCCCATTTTTGTGCCACGAACACTATGAGAAAGAGGTGGATTTCCTTTTTCCCAAGAGGAAGAGCGCATATGGGCCTCATTGAAAAGAAGGTTACGGCGTAAAGCAAGGCTGAGCATCATCGCCATATCAGCAACATCTTCTGTAAGAAGCCCTGAAGTAATGGTGACGTGAATATTGCGGCTTTTTGCTTTTTCTAAATTAATCGCATCTGTCCCAACCCCATTAACGGAGATGATTTCTAAATTTGGAAGCGCATCTAAAATAGCATCCTTCACACCTGAACCGCCACCTGTTGCAATGGCACGAATGGAAGAAGCAAGAGGAGCTAAAGCCTCTAAGCTTGTGAAAGAGTGCAGCGTAAAACGCTCTTCAAGCATTTTTAAAATAGGGGCAGGAAGAGGTTCAACAAGGAGAAGGTCAATTTTCGAAGACATTATGTCACGCCTTAAACCATGGGGAGAAGATTCTCACAAAAGAGAATCCTATGAAAGGAAATTATGTGCAAGGGCTGCGCATCCAGCTTTGACATCACGCCATGTGATTTCAAAACCTTCTTCTGACCCATAATAAGGATCGACCACGTCTTGACCTTCACGTCCAGTAACGAGATCGAGAAGAAGGATAATTTTTGCGTGAGAGGAGGCGGGTTGGAGTTTTTTGAGGTCTCTGAGATGTGTTTTATCAAGTGCGATAATATGGCTGAAATTTTCAAAATCTTTTTGCGTGATTTGGCGGGCTTTAAGATGATCGGCATTTAAATGGTATTTTTTAGCGATTTTGCGCGCGCGTATATCTGGTGCATCCCCTTCATGCCAATTCCCAATGCCTGCTGAATCGATCAGAATATGAAGATTGCGCTTTTTTACTTCTTCTTGCATGGCGATTTCAGCGAGGGGAGAGCGGCAAATATTGCCTGTACAGACAAAGAGAAAAGAGGGGAGAGACATGAGCGATAAACCTTTGAAGAATCAGGAGGAGAAGGTTAATGGGCGTAGATTTCTTGACGGGATTTACGCTCATCAAAACCACCAATATATGTTTCTTCATCATGGAGATTAAGCCCAGTATATTCAAGACTATGATCTTCATAACGTTTAAAATTATAAATCGCATGATTCATAGGCTCTTTATTAAAGACCTCGAGTCGTACTAAGAGGTCGAAATCGCTTACTTTGAGCCCTGTAATACGCTGAAAAAATTCTGGCTCTAATTGTGTAATAATATCTGTCAGACTATTTTCTCTATCATCGGTGAGATACATAAAAATAGGGACGCGCGTTGCGAATTTGATGAGTTTTTCCTGTATTTCTTTACGGAGAGATTTAATTTCTTTTTCTTCTTGAGAGAGCTCTTTCTTTTCTGTCTCTGTGAGTTCTCTTTCTGTTGAGTCTTTTTTCTTCTCATTGATGGAGGGCGTTTTATTTAAAATTGTGACGATATCATTTTTAATTGTCCGAAAGGAATCAAGGGACATGAGAGCTGTTATTGCTTCAGGATTATCGATAAGCCGCTGAAGAGTTGTATTATCGACATTGACTAAGAGGGGGCTTTGCCATCCACGCGCAAGAAGAGAAGCTGTCGTGCCGCTAATGGTTTTTTCTAAAATATCACGAATATTAAGTTGGGTCATTGTGCCATCTTCATAAGAGAGCACAGGAAGGAAGCGAATAAATTCTTCTAAACGTTTTTCAAGATTATTTTCTTCAATATTAAGTTGAGACCCATAATCAGTGAGCTGGCGGAGTGCACGATGAGGGGCGAAATCAAAAATATAGCATGTTTCTTTTAAAATCGTCTCTTTGATAACCCACGGGCTTTGGATACGGAAAGCAGCTTGAAAATAAGTTTCAGGGCTTTGGAGATTACGTAGCATAAAAATGCCTGACCATTGGCGTATAGTGACACCTGTGGTGAGTTTTCCGCAGGAAAGGGTGATTGTTTTTGTGTTAAGGCAATCGCCCTGTTTTTCCATTGCGTGATAAAGAGGCGGGAGAGCTTTTACTCCTGTGCCGACATTATTTCCTGCAATATTAATGATCTCATAATCGTGATAAAATTTATTTTGTGGCTGTTTTAGAAGATTTTCCATTGCATTACAGGCGGCAATATTGGGCAGAAACCAAAATGTATGAGAAAGCAGGGGAAGGAGCTCTTTATCGCTAAAAGGCATTTTCGGTTTGTTTTTACCGAGTTTTAAGTCGTCTTTATAGGTTTCTTTGAGACCGCCACGAATGAGATTAAGCCATTTTTGAACATATTCTTGATGAATGAAAGACGCATTTCCTCTCTCTCCTTCTGCGCTAAAAAAGCGAGAGAGGTCAAATTCATTAAATTCACCCTCCAACGCAATCTCCTGAATTTCTTGAGGAAGTTGATATGTCATCATGATCATGCGAGGGAGAGAGGCATAAGGATTTGCTGTATCACCTTGCCAGTTTTCTCTAGCAGATTGCTCGTCTGAATATGTCCAATTATAGATTTGGTCTTCTATAAATTCGCCTGAATGGAGGGCGCGGAAGGGGGTGCCTGAGAGATAAAGATAGGCATTTGAGGTTATGGGAAGAATATCTTGGTCAAAATTTTTAGGCTGTTCGCTTTCATTTTTATCATCAAAAAGTTCCTTTGCATTTTCACGCCACGCGCCAAAATGATATTCATCGAAAATGACACAATCCCAATTTAAGGCGTGCACCCATTCATTTTTTGCTTTAATGCCGCCTTCTTTTGTTGTGCCTAAAAAATCCTGAAAAGAGCCGAAACAAACAAGAGGCTTCTTTGGATTGAGGTTTTCGCGATTATCTTCTCGTGAGAAAAATTGCCATCCTTCAAAATCAATATGTGTTTTTAAATCATTTTCCCATGCAGCTTGTACAGCAGGCTTGAAGGTGAGAACAAGCAGCTTTGTCCATCCCATTTCTTTGGCAAGCTGATAGGTGGTAAAAGTTTTGCCAAAGCGCATTTTGGCATTCCAGAGAAAGCGCGGGCTTTTATGATATGTTTTATCTTTAAAAGCATTTCTAAAGAAATGCGCTGTTTTTGTAACGGCATCTTTTTGCTCGGGGCGCATCGAAAAATTTTCTGTACGATTTTCAAGATTGATACGCCGTTCTTTGACCGCAATATAAGCCGCTTTGAGATCTTCTACAGAAATTTCGAACCATTCACCGATCGGATTTTTGAAGTTGCGTTTCGTGAGATATTTATGAATATCGTGATCAGAGAAAAGAGTGCCATCAGACCGCACGGCACTTGCGGAGAAGTCGATTTTATAGGTGGCTGGGCGTTTTGTATTTTTAAGTTGTTCATCAATACGCGCACGAATATGCGCACGTTCTGTATAGCCAATTTTAAGGAGATTCTTTTCCGCAGGATCATTGGTGCTATAGGCGTATATTTGAGGGGTTATTTCTTTTTTTTGAGGGAAGAGATGTGATGTCATGATAGGCGTCTTTCTATTCCATGGGTCTGATCATGCGCTCAATAAAGGTGATTTCCTTTTGAGTAAGCTGATATTTTAGATAAAGTTTTTCATCACTCCATTCTTCCTGATAAGTTTGCTCAGGTACATAAGAATAGACTTTACGGAGTGTATCTTGTGTTGGGCGATTGAGGAAAATAAGGAAGCGTACAAATTTCGTTTTTAAATAGGAAAGGTAATTTAAGGCTTCTTCTTTTGAATCAAACGCCCCGGCTACAAGATAGGTCGCCGTGCAGACAGAATAAGGTTCCCCATAAAAAGGCATTCCGATAACTTTTGAAAAATTGGAATCGCCATCGCCTGCTTTAGGAACAAAGATTTTATGTTTTTGAATAAGCTCTTGATTACGTTTAACAGACTCTAAAGGAATATAGGAATAGCCTCTATCATTTCTTTTTTCTTTTCTATGATAGAGAAGAATGGCATTTTCCATTTTCTCTTTTTTTCCATAAAAATTAGTCGGAAACCCAAAAGGTTCCATTGCGCTTACGCGTGAATTAAGATATTTTTGCTCGTTGCTCGTTGCTCGTTGCTCGTTGCTCGTTGCTCGTTGCTCGTTGCTCGTTGCTCGTTGCTCGTTGCTCGTT